>JASFAT010002471.1:0-108059 GCA_031353405.1 Baronia brevicornis | reverse complement strand
GTTGGTGGGTGGAGAGTTGATGGCCGATTTTTCGGTAAGTTTTTGGTTTAAGTTCCAAATAAATCCACTAAACCCAACGGAAAAACACACATTATTAATTTTCTGTTATTGTTTTGCTTGTCGCGGATCTTAGCTAAGTAAAACTTTTGACTGTCCATATAGTGATGGATTTCCGCAAAGTAATGCCTGACTCCATTAATAATTCTATAATACTAAAAATAATATGTTAAGAAAGAAACCCTGGAAATATGTATCAATGAAATATGTATATACCTATAATATATGAACTTCAGTTTAACAACAAGACAGTACTGTGTCAGTCACAGTCAATATGCTTTACGTTTACCTTACACTACATTATTTTTCGATGAAATTAATATTGCTTTTTATACAAACTGTAATATATTGTAAGATACATTCTTTATCATCATTAATTAATACAATGACAGAATCATTACTTTCTTCAAACCATTTAAATTCTTATCTCACTAAACTCTTATTCATTTAAATTCTTATTATATAATTATTGCTAACTATATATGTAGTATCTGGTAAAATCAGGAATAGAAAAAAATATTATATAATTTTTCTCATGGAATAATAATATTTTAGAAAAATGTAAGACGTATCAGCGCCATGAAAGGCTTTTATTGAATTTGTGCGCACACACGTTTCTTATTGAGTGTTTCCTTTGGTTCCACAGTGTTCTTCCCTAGTTGGTTTATTGAGGGGGCTTTTAAGAATTATTGAATGCTGCAATGATTTGAAAGAGAATTCGTGGAGTATTCAATAGGTCAAAATGCATTCATACATATCTGCTCAGTTCTTGCACTAATACGTTTTCTCTTGTAGGTACGTCTTATTATGTATGATTGACTTGCTTTAAATTCGCGAAAATATTCGGTATTTTCAAAAAAAAAAATTTACTGTCATTAGTATAAATGTTGGAGACAAATAATTTTTCTAATCTAAATTCCAAAGGTGTAAGATATATAGAGTAACAATGTCTCATACATTAGACAATTATTAACAAAATGTATATCATCTTTAAAACAAGCCTCGTTCCTTTGTAGAGAAATCATTATTTAAGAACATACCTCTATTAAAAACAATTTAAATCTTTTTTCGCTGCACTAGAGGGAGATGCAATGTAAAAGGATTGCTAGAGTGAAGACCGCTTCTTGGCAATTGTAGTTTGGGCGGCCTGATGAAGTTGATCTGTGGCAGGCGGCTGGCAAAAATTCAGTTTTACGTGTATCTGAAGGTTGAGTTGTATATTTCGAATCGAATTATCGAAAATCAATAACGTGTGGATATATTGTAGGTGCAAAAATTATGTAAATACATTAAATATTGTAATAACTTAACAAACTCAAACATTAATATCGAAAATTGTGTGTGAATTTACTATTTCGATCAATACAAAACTAATTTAACAAAATCGTTCACCACAAACATTATTTGTCTTCAGTTACTTGGAGCAATCTATTTTCTAAAAATCCTGTGTTCTGTGCGGTGAATTCGCAATAGACTGTTAACGCGCAACCGTATTGATTGTAAATATTTTTTTATGGGATAAGAGGGCAAACGAGCAAGCGTGTCGCCTGCTGGAAAGTAATCAACGCCACCCATAGACATCCGTGACACCACAGAGATCACAGAAGCGTTGTCAGCCTTTAAGGTATGTTTAGGCTTGTTTTTTGGAGGTGCTAATGTCGTATCGGTTCGGAAATACAGCTGAAGGTAGCTGGTTCTACAGAGTGGTACTCTTCCAAATGGTGGCGATGAAACTTTTCTTTTTAGTCATTTGTGCGGTTGTGGAATTCAGCGGCAGGAATTATTCCAGACAATTCCTCAGAGCACTCCTCATCATAAAAGCGGTAAAAATGTTGAGAAATGAGATATCCCTCTACAACGCCAGACAATAATCGCCACGTAAATCTTTGTCTACAATAAGACAATTAGATACATTTTTTTCTACTCTACATAATTACTGTCAAATACAAATATTGTCAAAATGTCACAATAATATTTCTAACATGAATAAGCCAGCTAGTCCGGGGAAGTACCCTCCTCTCGCAGAATAGCAACTTTTAAATATTTCGCTTCGTTCAGTGAGGGTTGAGAACCGACGGCCTTCTTTCTCCTACCTTTACCTCCTTTTCGATTTCCATTGTCAAATCTTTTTCGTAAGTTTAGCATACCAATACTCTTAGGATTATTAATGTCTATAGCCGGTGTTAACTATTTATCTTTAAATAATCCGCTTTACTCGTATGTCTACCTCTTTCATATCAATTCATATTGTAGTAGGTGCTGATTTGATATTATTATGGGTTTTAATATTTTAAATATTATGATATAATCAAATACTATATCCGTTTACTAAAAGATATTTATTATTTTGTTACAAAGAATAATTTCATGCCTATCATCTGAATAAGTGTCGATCTAGTGCAATGTGTTTTTTTGAAATCATCCACACGTCACAACTCTGTAGAATCAGCTACATTCTACGATATTTAAAAACGTTATGACATGGGAAAAAACCTACAAAATTCTCAAAGGCTGCAAAGCTCCTGCAATGCTTCTGCAACGCTTCTGGTATTGGAGATACTTACGGGTGACATTGATTGCTTTCTATCAGCCGAAACATTAGCTCATTTGTCTATTTATTCTACAAAAACATGTGACTTTTATTCAAAAGTGACTTTTTCAATATTTGTTTCTACTATAAAATAATTATAATTCATATAATTAAATAATAAAATAGCTTGTGTTGAAATTTTACGATTCAATATAAAATTCAAGCAATTAAACTTATTACAACTTTTATAAGATTAAATATCTCCCATAAAAAATACATAATAACATAGAATAATATATACCTGTCATTTGTATTTACTTTTTTTCTTTAATGGATACTTTTATACAGCCCATACAGTCCCACTATTGGGCACGGAGCTTTTCTTTTTATTGACGTTATCCCACAACCCTTGTCCAAGATGGAATGACAATAAAATAATCAATTTTGTTTATATTTTTATGAGTCTAGAGAAGATTGTTTCAGTCACGTTATTTTTTAAAACTTTTGTATTGGTAAGAACTTTATAGTATTTATTTAAAAAAATATTAAATAATTGCATTTTAACGTATAATTCCATTTCATTTCGTTGACAACTTTGCTCTTTGACAGGTCGCGTGGAAAATTTGGTCTCTGCCTCGCGAGACATCACAAAAGAAAATGTGAAGTCCGCCTGTGATCTAAGTGAGACTGAAAGGAGGCGTATGATTGAGTTTCTAATTTAAAATTACATACATTGGGGAAGAAGCGGTGTTTGCGAATTTACGCGACTGTAATCAGTTATATATGGTAGAGCCACATTGCAAGAAATTTTTCCAAAGTTGTTTTGACAAAAAAAATGATCAAAATAGCGAAATATTTTGGTTTGAGTTCTTTGAGCACCGATTGACTAGTTCTGGCTCTGATAACATACTGTTTATTATATTTATATGCTCAGAAGGCAAAAACTTTCAGAAATACCTGTATATTTTAACCATTAATTTATAGATACATAGTATTATATTCACAGTGAATGATGCATTAGAGGATATTATTAAAAAATTTTAGTATTATACGCTATATCTATGCGTCTTAGTTTATTTTTACTAAACAATAAACGCAGAAGATCTAAAGCTAAGTTAATTCAATCAGAGGGCTATCTATCTCCACAACTTCGAAGCCAGCGTAGATTTATCTGGTGCAATGCAGTTTCAAACGAATTTAGGCGCATCGACTGTTACCTATTTAAAACAAAATGTTTTCTACAGTTAATACCCAATATTTATTGAAAGTTAGAGCCAAAATTAAGATCCAATATTAGAAGAAAATTTATCCGTTTAGTTTTACGTAAGCTGACCTTAAATATAAGGATCTAATGTCGTTTTTTTACTTCAGCAATTAAAGAAAGTGTGGACACTGCGTCACACACCCCAAAAACAATCCGCACGCCAAAACTCCAACAGCGATGTTATCGCAACCATAAAAGGTGTTTAACGGCATCGGGTTATAAAAATACGCCATTATTTTATGCCTTATACCTTCATAAAGTTTATAATAAACGGGCCTCACTAAAAACCACCAGTAAACCTCTTCATATTGCGTGCCGCTCGTAAATTGAGAAAAAAACATTTATAATTTCTGACTACTTCAGAAGCGCATGTATTGACCATTAACATCATATATTTGATAGAATTTAATTTATACAAAATATAACAATAGCTTTCTTTTCTTATATTCAATATTTACCTATTTCCAATACTTAATTGAAATAACCCAATATTTCATGTAGAAAATAATTAAAAACATACATAGAGTTTCTTCACTCAGTATTTATAAAATTCTAAGGTAAACTTACATATTTTTTCAAATTCCATGCAATTTGTTGTGCTTAGGATCTTTAACTGACACTACAAAAAATATAAAAGAAAACTAAACTCATGGCGAGGTTATGCTGAAAATGAACTAAAAAATGAAAGATTGCGTTATAACTAATATAATCATCACGTGTTATAAGATAACGCGTGATGATTGTAATAGATCCTTATTTAATAATTGGGACATATTAAGCAGCAAGCATTAATGAAAATATTAAGCAGCCTTTGATCCCAAAATACTTTACTCAGAAACAAAGTACGCTATTTAGAAAAGAAGAACGTGATTATTTCATAATATCTATAAATTATATGAAAGTTTCATTTAATGCTGTCGAAGAGATATTTCTGAAATATCGAATACATTCTTTTAATACGTAGACTTCAAACGTTCAATTCAAACAAAACTTCACTTCTTCAACTTCAAACAAGCTAATTTTTCACTAAAATTCACTCATACTCATAAATCTACAGGGTAATCACAATTATATTACTGTTAAACTAATAGCTTTTACTACCTTTGAGGTTTTTGTTTTAATACCAAGTTGTACTTTGGTCGAATCTGATATATTTTTGCAGTATCCGCTGTCAGTAAGCCACAAGCCCCGATATTGTACATGTGGATAAGATAAAAACCATTTTCGCTGTGTGAGTGCCCTGGTTTGAGTCATTATCGGCAGTAAATCAGCCTATAAATCTCCGCCTCCGGGATCACTCTGATTGCATAACCCATTTTAGCTCTATTACCATTTATTTTTTTTGATTCTGACGTTCAATGTTTACAAGCACTTTTAAATTAATAATATTAAGTATAATTGAAATAATATTATGTATAATTGTTCATATTGTTATTTAGTAAATAGTATATAAAATTAACTTTTTTGGACGTATGACCTACATATATCTTTTCCTAGTTGCCCCGCCAGTCGGCCTAGGACAAGTGTGGTGGGTTAATGTCAATTCCTCTAAAAATACACAAGCTGTAAAATATTAATAAATAAACAAAATTTCAAATTACCTCCAACACAAAGATTACTTAATTGGTATAAAGCAATTTTCCACCGCAGACTCAACGCTATCGATATGCTCATAGATCTCCGAGATACCAAACTGAAATGGCAATAGACTGGTTACGTTTGTTGGAGAATCGATAATTGCTGAAAATCCCATCTTGGCAAACAGTAATTCATATCGGGGCCTTAATTCATACCTTACGGAATAGCACAGAGGGAATCAGTATTAGATATCGTACAGAGTGCGGAGGCTTCAAACTGATAAGACTTAAAGCACGGTCAAAAACCAAATTGTGTACGATCACTGAAATCATGTATGCCGATGATCTTTGTTTTGTGGCTGAGTTTTCCAAGGGTTTACAGCAACTCATGATTACGTTTGATATGATGTGTCGTAAATCTGCGCTAAAAATGAATGCAGCTAAAACAGAGTTCATGGCGACGGGAACTGAGAATCAGGTGCCTAAGGAGTAATATCACTTCAAAGGGTGAAGGGTGTTAGGTTGCGACTTAAGATCATATGATATAATACTCCACACAAAGATTAAAGAGTACATGGTGATCGTCCTCCCAAACCTCCTTTACTCTTCAGAGACGAAGGTTCTTTACCACAAGCACATTCGCACGCTTGATCAATTTCATCTCAAATATCTTTGCTGGAACATGAATATAAAATGATCTGATTGTATAAAAAATACTACATAATATTAGTTTTGGAGCGTGCTGATGTCAGTATTATAGAGGCTTATTTAATGCGTAGACAGTTGCGATGGTGTAGGCACGTATCCCGGATGCCTTAGGCTAAAGTAGCACAGCGCATCTTTTATTCTGAAGTGGAAAGCGGAAAACGTAAGCGGAGCGGCTAGTATTTAAGATACAAAGACGTGCTCAAGCGGCATATGAAAGGATGCGGGATAGAGCCTAACACTTGGAAGGCACAAGCGTCAAACCGTTCGGAATGGAGGCAAACCGTTCATGACGCTGTCTATAAATTTGAAGACCAACGAAGGCGAGATCTTGACTCCAAACGTGAACACATTAAATATAAACCGCCTTCAAATATTTCTTACCATTATAATAATGGAGTCATCATATGTAGCACCTGTGCCCGCACTTTCACAGCTAAACAGGTTATATAAATCATGTGAGGACTCATAAGTAGGACAGGGTGCAGTCGTTGTAACCAAAATCGGCTACGAAGCATCATGGGCCCTCGGATAGATGGAGAGGCAGGGCGGTTGACGAAAACTGAATGTATGATGCCAAAGATCGGGCTAGATGGTGCATCTTTGGGGAGGCCGAAGGATAATGATGATAGCAATTTTAAAACGAATATTGTTGAAAATCTAATTTTGTTCACGTATTAACAATTGTTGCATAAGTTAACATTTCATGTAAAATAATAATGCGTGTGTATGATTGAATGACGCTTTTTGCTCCCAGTGTGTTGCTACAGTCACGTAGATTATTAGCACGTGGTCATTACGTTCACAATGAAAATTGCATGTCACCAATACACTAGGCTCATGTTTCACATGCGACACTCGTACCGTATTTTAATTCGGGTTTAAGTTTTAGTGTAAGCGTTTATATTTACGGAAAATAACGTTTGACTACGCCCAAACTTCAATCGGTTCGTTCTAAAATTTTGAAATTTAACTTGTAACTGTTTTCCTTGTAATATAACTATTACAGATCGTTAAATTAAAAATCTTTTAAGACAACACAACTTTTCGTAATTCGTTTGCGTATCATAATATTTTGAACATTTAACCAAACCTAACTTTTTCCTGGTTATCTATGACATCAGCTATAGCGTATATACATTATTGCTATAAACATTATTATAATAAAAAGGGGAAAAAAAAGATAGCTAAAAAGAGGATACGTCTGGAAACCTTTCACCGTTTCTTCTCCGTCCAATAGTAGGGTTTCTAAGTGGCGGATTGATGGACTTTGACAAATTAAATGTAATTTAATTATCATAAAAAATAAAGAGTTTCAATATGAAATTGCAAAATATATCCGATTTTTTTAATTGAATACATTTTAGGCTCATATTTGCATAACTTTTGTATATGCATTATATCTGTATCATATCAAGTCAAACGATATTCTATTTCAATCCCACCCTTTACCTTTATATGCAAAGAAAAGCAATAGACATTTTGATTCTTCGAAATATATTCGAGTTAAATTCCTTGACGAAATTCACTTTGACAGTATCATGATACTCAATTTAGAGGCAGGAGATGCATATTTCAGTTACGGATATCCATAATGAACCCTTCTCCTTTGCTGATATGGTTATATCATCAAAGGAGGAGGGTTGATCCCTTAGAGAGTAAAGCAGATATTTAAAAATTTACCTTGTTTTTAACACATGATATGGCATTAATATTGTATAATTTTTAAATAACCAATTTTTCAATTCAAATATATGTATGCTTCGTTACAAGATATGACAATCAACGGGTTTGTGTTTTTTCTTTTTATGGGATAGAAGGGCAAACGAGCAAGCGTGTCGCCTGATGGAAAGCAATCAACGTCGCCCATGGACAACCGCGACACCGCAGGAGTCGCGGAAGCGTTGCCGGCCTTTTAGGTATATATAGGCTTGTTTTTTGAAGGTTTCAATGTCGTAACGGTTAGAAAAGACCGCCGATGGTAGCTGATTCCACAAACTGGTGGTGCGTGGAAAGAAGTTACGAGAGAAACGCACCGTAGTAGATCGCCACTCATCCAGATGGTGGGGATGAAATTTTTCTTTACGGCGAGTTGTGCGGTTGTGAAATTCGGCGGCGGGAATTATTCCAAACAATTCCTCGGAGCACTCCCCATGATAGACGCGGTAAAAAATGCTGAGAGATGAGACATCTCTCCGCAGCGCTAGAGAATCCAGCCGATCGGAGAGATCTTGGTCATCGACGATTCGGATCGCACGACTTTGAATGCGATCAAATGGAAGAAGTTGATACTGGGGAGCCCCGGCCCAGAGGTGAGAACAGTATTCCATGTGTGGCCTGACATGTGCCTTGTACAGTTGGAGGCAATGACCAGATGTGAAATACTGTCTCGCTCTACTGAGCACACCCAGTTTTATCGAGGCCAGCTTGGCCTTTTCTTCCAGCGCGGCATGGCAGCGGAACTAGACGTGTCAGATCATAGGCCAGAGCAAAACTCTGAACAGATCTACCGGCGTGGTCAGTTGACTGTGACCCAAGCCAATCCGCATGATGGGCATTGAAATCACCAAGTATGATGATTTCAGCGGAAGGGATCTGTTTGAGTACAGAATCAGTCATCATTTGAAGGTGCTCAATGAGTCGGTCCGTCTCAGAATTACCACTATGGGATCTGTATAGGCACGCATAGACGCGAGGATGGTCGTCGCAGTCTACACGAAGCTAGATAGTGGAGAGGTCCGAACCTTCAAATATCCCTAGGCGGCGGGCGCAGATATCTTCCCTGATGAATACGCCGGCACGGGGCACAAAATTGTACTCGATTTTGTAGCCGGGATACGAAATGTATGACGTATCCGCAGGGGGAGAAATCTGAGATTCCGTTAAAAAGAGCAAGGCCGGCTTAACTGTCTCTAGGTGTTAGTGGATTTTTGGTTCGTATGTATCCCATCTAATATTGCAGAAATTCATGCAAAGCATGGCAGGGGGTGCTTTGGATCTGCTGCTCTTGCCATGGGTAGGATGGAGAACAAGCGGAATTTTGCCCTCCCCAGAGTACACGGGGCAGCCTGAGCGGGGGCGCTCAGGCAGGGATTCTTCATAACGGGTAGTGCTGGTACCCTTCTGGGGTACTCCCATGTTAAATACTGCTGTCATTGTGGGAGGGGGGGGGCCTTCGGAACTCACCGCTCACCAAACGAAGCGCGGTAGCAAAGCTACCACTCAGACGTCGGTTTTTTGCGGGAGTGTGGTACTTCCCCAGGCGAGTCGGCCCATTCATGCTACAGACAAATATTGTGCAATACTTGAAAAAGTATTCGTCTGCAGCTTGGTTCTACCACTTGTGTATCGTCTTGCGTATGTACATCTATTAAAAAACGTTTCAATGAAGGAAAGAGCCTAGTTTCCCACCATACAGGGAATCCTAGTGTGGGATCTAGTGTCCTGTAACATATATAAACATTTTGAAAATAAAGATTTATTATATATCATATTAATATGTTTCAAATAAGCACATTTCTTCCGTGAAATGTAATGTAATATGACAAAAAAAACACATCATTCTTTGACCTACTTCTGTACTAATTCGTTACATGAGGGTGAGGGTCTGCGGAACCCTTGAAGAATAATACACATTTTTTTTGTTAACAGTTGTGAAAAGTGTTAGAAGTATTTGACGGTTTTTACTTGTTAGTTTTTTTTAGTATCATTTATTTTTAAGTTGTGTGAGGCATCCAGAAGCTCATTTATGATTGTAATAATAGGAATTCCCTTGCTCATTTACGGGGTTAATTAGATTATTTAAAATTGTAGAATGGAATTGGATTATTTAAGTTTTTGGTATTTCAGTTTATAACGTTTTTTCGCTAATCTTGGAATAACACAACGTTCATAAATATAGCACTAGTAAAACCAATTGCTAGTAAAACTAACTTTACTCAAGGTAAGTTCTCCTTGGTCTTCTTCTACCGACCCTTCCATCCACATCCGCAAGGTAAATTTCTTTTATCAGTCGTCTTCCATCCATCCTCTCTCTGTGCCCAAACCCCTCCCTCTCCCTTTTTTTCTCTCCCAATTATCCCTCTCTCAACTTTTGTCACAACACCTTCTTTAATCCATATCGCTCTCTTATAACTTCATTCTTTATTCTGTAAGTCAAAATTACCCCACACATATTTCTTAACGCTCTCGTTTCCATTGCATTCAGTCTGCTTTCATGACTTTTCGGCCAAACCCAACTTTCACTACCGTACATCAGAGTCGGAACAAGCCATTCCTAATTGCTGAATTTCTTAAGAAAGGCCAGCTCAAAAGTACTCTTAATCAGCGAGATTGCGTGTGAGTGATAAGTGTAGATGAAGTAAAGAAACTGTGCCGAGATCGTAGTAAATTGATCTCTGCCTACGACTACGGGAAACAGGCGTGATGATATGTATGTATATAACCTTACTGCTCATTTTATAAATTAAAAATTTACATATAGAAGGAGAAAATTATGAAAACATAAAAACAATAGTTTAACTAACCAATAATTCTTACATTAAGTGATGTTCGTTAATATGGTACTCTTTAACATTTTATTTTTAAAATACCGACTTCTTCCTTGTACAATTTCTCTCATCCTTGTTACGAACAAACAATAAAAGATAGGAACCTATACACTCGCAAAACAAGAACAAAGGGGCACTGAGAATTATTTAAACATCGCTTCAGGGAGAAAAAGAGAGCGAGCGTTATCTGAGTGAATGTATCGTCGCAGTGGGGGACTGCGACGAACCGTCGAAAAACTGGAAAAACCTTAGGTAGATAAATGTTCTAAAAATTAGGACTATGTATATATATATATATATATATATATATATATATATATATATATATATATATATATATATATATATATATATATATATATATATATATATATATAATACGATAACGGTTGTCGTCGTCATAGTTGCTTCAAGTAAGCCATCCCAAGAGCTGGAACACACAGTCGTTTCAAAAGTGATTTCATGGCTTAAAAATATATAATATCTCTTCTACTTTAAGGAAAGCTAACTTTAATCGTTGCCAGAACTAACACCAGATGAGGAATTACAGCCATTATTGTCACACCATTCTACTTCACTCTTTTCACCGTCAATCGAAATTTGATAGTGAACTGCAGTGGGTATATTTATTCACCGCACATAATTATTCTAAAGGGAGATCCTATTGATTAAAATTCGTTATTTGTTCAAGTTTCATTTTTACCTTTTATATTTTTTTAATTTCCCAATGTCTATAATCGACTATTATTTTACTGCACCTAGATTCCTATATTTTTTTTGATCACTTGTGTTTCACGTGATGATGTGTTTATCAGTATTTAAAATCAATAAAATAAATAAAAGTACCTAGATTTGGAAGACTGCGCTTTAAGAACATTTAAGATCATTCTATTAAGTTCATACATATCCACATATATAGGACAATCAATAATATGGTTAGGTGAAAGAACTGATTCGCATCAAAGGCAATGGCAATGTATGTTGAAAGGATTATGCAAAGATGCTGTCATTCTTTGTGGGCTTGTCAATTAAGTGCTTCGTTTCGATTTATAAATGATAACTCACACACAGAAATAGTCATAATGAATACAAAAACACGTGTCAGCGTTCTTCCACGGCCTGCTTAGTCTTGAGATTTAAATGCTATTGAGCATAAACAGGATATGTTTGAATAAAATCACAATGAATACTATACATGTGTACATTACAATACCTTTTTGACTTGTAAGAAAGAACGTGGTCGACCATATAATGTGAAGTAATTTTGTGGAACTGACATTGAGCATACTGTATCGATAAAGTTTTGAAATAATGTGCTATTAATGGTGGAAATATCGAACATTGATTATTTTACGTAGTAAATACTTCGATAATAGACATAGTTTTAATTAATACCTATATGTAACAAAATATGGGTTCAAAACTCTATTAGTAAGATTATTTATATATAAATATAAGATTATTTTACTAGTTTTGTTTTTTATTACTTGCATGAGATCTTAAAGTTAGTAAAACTTTCAAAGTAATGAAATTTCAGCGTTCTAGAGGTATTTTTAGTGTTTATTCGTCTATATCAAAATAAAATATTGTTAACATAGCACAAATTCAAAAAAAGGTAAATTATAAACTTACGTTTTTTTACAATCATTAAACTACAAGTAACTAAAATTTAGGTATAATTAAATAATATCTTCAATGATGATTATGAAATATTAAATTTCACTAAGTTACAAGAAATTAGAATTCACACATTTAAATTAGAAGTCCATTTATGGTCATAAATCTTTGCTTTTATGGTCATAAATTTATATTACATAAATAAATCAACATCCGAAATATTTGGCCATATCTGTCAAGAACTGACGTGATGTGCATGAGTTGCGATGACTGTTTGTATACTCGAGTTATTTAATTGCTTTTTGTCAAGAGAAGATAAAAACATGCATGAAAATGCGAGACCGACGCACCATGTTGATGGATTGGCACCCACTATGTTGATTTACGGTTGACTGTATTTTTTAGCAGTCTGCGGCGTCTGGGTCTAACTTAGCTGTCAATTACTCACGATGTTTTTACGTTTGAATGGACAAAAAATAGCAGTCACTCAAATATACTAATTTCTTATATGCATGCTTACTTTTTTATTTTAATTAATAGACCAGCAACGCGTCGCGTCTCGATTAAATAAATCTCTTTTAAAAAAATCATTTGATCCTACACGTAAATACTTACTTCATAATAAACTAAAACTCAACAGCATCCAGTCGTACACAAAGATATGGGGTGGACTGACAGACACAAATACTGCTGTCGATGACGAGGCTTGATGTTTGGTCTGCATTGATCTGACACACCCATGACATGAATTCATATCTATGTCATTTTTATGCTTCTGAATAATATCTAGAAATGTAATAAAAGTTAATTTTGCAGAAAGGCGAATGCATATTTAAATTGCGTATGTAGTAATTTTAGTAGGCCTCACACATTTACTCCATGACATAACTGATGTTACTTATTTTATCGTCGAATTTCATGTAAAGCTATTACCGTGCTATTTGTAGTTTTGCCGAAACCGATTATTCCCGTGTCGTCGCCATATATATACCAGCTGGTACAAGAGACTGCGGTGCTGTGTGTACGTAAATGTAGGAACCGCAACAGCGACAATGGCGCCATGTCTGCATGATTGATAGGCCGGAGCACTAACGTAGGGTTGGCACATGATACTTTTATAAAATTTGGTGATTATTTAAAAAATTATAAATTATGTCTTGCAATTGTTACTATCTACTATCAGATGTGTAAATATGTTTAATTTGTATATTTTTATATATGAACAAAGTGTATATATACTTATATAATTTTCGTTATTTTACTTCTCAATGCCGACTATATAAAAGTAACTTTCATCATCGACCTGCAGCAGTCCTATATTAAAAATAAGTCATTTGACTTTGAGGCGTCCCATATTACGTTTGTGAAGATGGGACTTTCATTTTGCACTTGTCTACACATGCAAATGAGATACGCCCATTGCAATTAACTGAAGAGATATTTCGTATAGTTGTACAAACATATAATAGTTGTACAAACAATATGCATAAAAAGAAATATAAATGAAGGCAATATATTATACATGAAGTTAAAATATTTATTTTTAATACTTTAAAACTAGTCCCATAATGTACAGTGGGACATAAGTCCTTTTAGATTTGTGTATGCAAATCATTAAAAAAATTCTTTTTATTCTTGGAAAAATTCCTTTTTTTGCGTTTTACGTGTATACTCTACAATCTATAATAATATCGCATTATAGCTCATATGTCTAAAGTATAATTGAAACAGACTTAACCTTAAAACGTAGAACGACCAGCAAAAATGGAAAACGAATGTTCTAACGTAACCTTATCAATCTTCAAGTTTGCTAGCTATGCGCAAATAAAATCCACTCTTGGTTTATTTTAAATAGTCCCCACTTCGCCAATCCTGCGAACAATACAAGCGGGTTTTTAATAAATTATTCTGCAGCGGCCGTTTGCAGTCTTCAGCGTCAGTATGGGTGAGTTTACCCGTGTAACCATTTGTTTGAATGCCTTTTTTATTCGTTGCTACTGATTTGTGAAAAACTTCGAAACGACTTTGAAAGACTGTTAAAAGAGGGACTACAAGGACAAAAACTTCTATATTTAATAACGTAGTACGTAAAACACACACACAGGTTGCATAAGATATACTTCAGGATGGGTATACTTGGGAAATCTAAAATGTCAATAATAAGTAGTCCATTTTGTTGTGAAATCCTAAAAAAGCTCATCATTTTTCAAAAATTCCAAGTTTTGATATACAAACCAATTCTCTTAGTTTAAAGAAGCAAAGAAAAAAACAAATGACACATGATTTTACTCAGGGCACGACCAATTTTCTTTTGACGTAAATGCCTATGAAGTCGTAAAGCGCATTCCAAACTTTGGCGAAATCACCTCAGGTACCGCCACACCTGCGCCGAATGATTACACCACCTGTAAAGTTCAAGCCGTTAAAAATTTTACAAGTGATTCTTGTTCGCGACTTTCTAACTTTTATCCTGTAGGTTTCACTTCATTCTTCTTCGACTTTCAATATGCATATACATTTTCAATACGTCTTTCACTTAAAACGTATACTTTAATGACTGACTTATAGTGTTATGGCTGACTTATAGTCAGTCTTACATTTTTGGTTGATATTAAACTACTGTTTTAGTACAAAATTATAATGCCTGCATTATATATAACACTCAAATTTTAAATACGTATATACTCATAGTACTAACAACATAGCTAAGATAACTCATGTGTAGTTCATAATCATTGTTATTTTGTTTTATTAGTAAAAAAGTGTATTTTTAGGTGCATCTTCTACAGAATATACGTTCTTTTTTATATTATACAATGTCAAAAAAACATATAATATTAGGCAATTCAGTCCCTCATCCATTTATTGTAATGTCAATAAATATAAATGTGTATTTCTTGTTCTTAAATCCAGCCTACGATACATAAACACTAAGAAGCCATGAACCTCGGCAATAAAATGCTGCATTTGAATCAGTAAGGAAGGTAGTTTGTTAATATTTGAACACGCTTGTCGCCTTCCGAAGCTTGGTTCATTTATTGCTTTACTGGCGCGTTGAACGGACGTCTTACGACTGCTGCTATAAGCGTTTATTGCTTTAACTCAACGCTTACAGTATACGCTGAAATATAGATCTTAGCCATAAACAATATATCGTCTAAAAGAAGATTTAATCCTATTACTTAGTAAAATAATTTTATTTATGAGCATACTCTTTTTCGTTTTCATGATCGTAATCAATATGTAACAATTACTGTTCTCGTTTACTTGCATACACACTTCATAAATTACTCTTTCTTCTCTAAAATGTAATTTTTTTTCTATATTCTCTAGAAGGTAATTAATTAAATTTCTATAAATAAATTGCTTAGTTCGTAACTTTTATAAAGAAGAACTTTATTTCTTTTAAAAAATATTTTGAATTAAACGCAATGAAACGACCTTAAAGTTGAGTAGTTAATCCAAATGTGAGGACACTTCATAATTTAAATCATTGTGATCGGCAAACAGACAGTGTAATAACTGCTTTAGCACTACTCCCAGGACCCCTGGTGTTATTAGAATTGCTTTATTGGCAGTATCATAGGTTATTAAGACCCATTTAATAATAAATTTTGTGCGTACTCTAGTTTATCTTAAATTTATACAATTAAATATAATATTTATGTTCAACATACCAAAAAATTACATGTGTGATGTACAACAACAACAGTATGAATTTAGTTTATAGTGTATATTTCTATATATTATTGTATTCAACATGAAATACAAGTAACGTTAATTAACAAAATCTAAATAAAATTACTAATTAAAGTCACAACCAACGATCAGCATCGTTGATTCCTAACAAAGTTATAAAAAAAAGACAATTCGTCGATACATTTTTCACATAGCGTATTATAACAAGGTTTCAGCAAAGCATATTATCAATTAAAGACCGTCTAATGACATATTTAGAATGTTTTAAAAATTATAATAATAATAATTAAATAACACTAGTAATAATATTATTTTATAGATATTTTTTATATTAATAATATTGTTATTAAGAGAGAAATATGTAAATAAAGGAGAACAATAATAATAATACCTTTATTTTCATTATATCACTGTTGTCGATGATTACGAGTTTATTATAACATGGCAATTAGTTTAGCATTTATTTACAATTTATTGAAAAAAGATACGTTATATCATTTAAATAATTCAACACAACATTATTGACAATATACATACGTACATCAAGAGAGTTGTAGCTACAATCAATTAGAGTCAATTTTTTAAATATTTAAGGCTTAATAAAAGCTAACAATGTCACCGATTTTCCCTCGTCTAATGTAAGGGAACTATAACTGACAAGAAGCCTTTTCTACAAACCTTTTTCTGCTGATCGTGGTATGTGCCAGTTCGGACGATATCAGGAGTATAATGTGTACATTAAGGTTATTTTTCTGTCACAAATTTAAATAATCTATATTTTTAACATGGAAAATTCCTTGTGTAGCATAAATTGACAACATTAAGGCATAAGTAATTTTCCTTGATACCTTGTTTATTATAAAACATTTTTATAAAAAGTTATCTGATTGTTTATTTCCTTATATACTTGTACAACATCAATAGCCTGCGGCAGTCCACTGCTGGACATAGGCCTTCCCCATGAAGCGCTACTTGTAGGTTAACATTAAATATAACAAAAATATAAAATGTGATATCCACGTGGTAACAATAAGTTCCATCCCTATCACCTGGATGGTTGGCTGTCCACCACTGCGTTTCAATCTCAATTTTCTAATTGCAGATTAGCAACGTTCTACAGTTGCAACGTAGAATATTGCGGTGTTCCTGAAGAAATATGATATAGGGGTATTCAAAAGACAAAGAGAAAGTGCGTATGTATCTACAAAATGCCCGCAATGCATTTGTGGAGCCACTGGCGGCGCGGAAGTTTATGGGCAGTGATCAGGTGACTCGCTTGCCCGTTTGCCTGCTCTGCTAGAAAATAAACTTCACCTGCATACATTGTATGATTTTGAGTGACAAACAAAATTTTAAAAACCGATTGACGGCAATTTGGGCCAGTTCGAAATATTTACAAGACGATAACGAACGAGCAACATCGTCACCAACTGGCTAGGAACAAATCTTCCTTTTGGGAAAGGTCTCCATTCAACACTGTAAATGGTAGTTGATGAAAATAAATTATTTATTAATATGGTATACAGACATGAGCAGCACTTATTTTAGGTACATTTTAAATCGCAATATTAAAAAGAATGTGTCTGAACTTAGTTCTGGCAATTTGTATCACAAATATAAACTCTCGTCACACACATAGCATTTATAATAGATTATATTTTCATAACGCAATAAATTTAATTATCCAGCATACTTCAGTACTTCATATTTCAGTACTCTTACACTACCTATAATAAAATGGTTGTGCTTATTCAAAAACTAACCTGAGTATGCGAAAAATGACTTACTATAGTTTCATCGGCATCAGGGAAATGATTTAGCTTTCATTTATCTTAGACACAAGTTTTCTTCAGATTTCTTATGATAAGTCATTTTTTGTTATTATAATATATGTTAATATAATAAGAAATTATTAACTAGTTTTAAATGTGAGTGACACAAAGTATCATTATAATAATAAATACCAATCAATACATCGTATTGATACTAAAACACTGAACAACCATTTGCATCGTACATTTCTTATAGGCTATAAACAAAGTCACATCGTATGTGCAGAGAGCACTATACCCAAATGTCGAAGCTCATAAACACTCGAACCGCATTTGCTGAACAAATGCCAATAAAATTTACGTCAACGAGCTTCTGACATTCTGACCCGAATATGTACCCGTCATATTCTTGAGTTATAAACATATAAAGATCCTTGTAAATAGACCCTCTTCGTTCTCAATAACACTTACGTACGCCAATTGTTCTGCTAGCTTTTAGAGGTTTAAGTTGTATTAAAAAAACCATTATTAAAAATCTCTACACTTCTACGAGTGTGAACAGGATTACATTCTATTGTGAGGCTAACCTTACAGTAGGATTCCCTGTAACATGTTTCCCATTACGCAAGTAATATGATAAAATATCATGAGTCAAATCAAATACCTCCAGGGCATACAAATATGGCTTCGAAAGCGGACACCTCGCCACTGTGCTATTTGGATCGTCAAAATAGGATTTCGCCGCATTGAGCTCTTGTAAGGATTGTGAAGTAGTTTTGAAACATCTCAGATAATACGTTGAATTGTTTCCGTACATTTATTACATAATATACATGTACGTATATACATATTTTTTTCACTCTTAACAGTCTTCAAAAAAACAAACACTTATTTAGTATTCTTCAAATGCAACAGGGTTTGTTCGATTTTTACCCCCTATACCTCATAAAAATAGTACATTTTTATTAACATATTCAAGCCTTAAATCTACTGCAAACAGATAAATAGATATATTCTTTATTGTACACTAAAAACAAAGTTGTACAATTATTGATTGTTATACTTATATACAAACAAAACTTATCGATAATCGCGATTTCCTCCAGACAACCGTAGGATGGACACAGTGTAAATAAGATAATTTGATGTAAGTTGTAAATGTATCACATTATCGTCAGGATGATAGAAAAATACCCATAATCAGATATATAAGTATATATAAATATAAATTAACTGTATATAATAAACCAATAAATAAAAAGATACAGAGAAATTTATAAAAATACTCTTCGCTTGTCTCACCTACAGCGATAACCAATCCCATAACCAAACAGCCTGTGTGTGAAAGATTGATCAAAGAATTTAGTATGTTGAGGTGTTTTTTGAATTTTTAAAATTAAATTTCAGACCTTCTCAAAAACTTCGAATGTGAGTAATTGAGAAATAAAGAGCGAGTGTTGAGATAAAAGGGGTAAGATGGATTAAATAAAATAGAGTAAACAGGCGAGAGTATGCGAGCATTCCGGCAAAAGCTAATGGGTAACCACTCGGGCTTGCGGAATGCGGATACATAAGTTAAACAATACATTGGTTTTGACATGCATGATCAAAGGAAACAACAAAAAACCATTTATGGCATACGTAGTCTCGTGCAATCATATTACTCTAGAACACGTATATATCCGTTTAATATGCATCCACATAGTAGAAATTAAGGCACCTTTTTATCACCTACATTAAATATTCTTATGCTCCAAGTTGTTTCTAACTAACCCCCTTTCCTTACGCACGCAAAGCCAAAATCACAACCATGTTTTTAATACGCTACCATTCCCTCCCATGCTATCATAATGGATGTGCCAGCAGAATATCAGGATTGATTTGCAGCATTCGTTTTAAAAAAAGTGAGGTATCTAACTTTATATACTAGAAGTCACTTATAGCCTGAAATAAATAATTAAAGTGTAAATTTTACATTGTTTTTTATATTATAAAATAAAGGTTTTATCATAATCATCATCAGCCAAGTCCACTGTGGAAATAGGCCTCCCCAAGACGAGTCACCTAGCCTAATCTTTGAATATACTACATTAAAACCTATAATGTCATTCTTAAAAATTTCTGCACTAAAAATGAGGCACACATTTTGTATAAACCTTTGTGGAAACGCCAGCAATATAAATCAGAAATAAAGTAATAGCAAAAGCAAAAATGCATTTTCATCCAATGAAATGAACCTTTCAAATACAATTTAATTCTTGTCTTTACACAATTACTATGTTCGTATATCACTGTTACATTTGCAAGTAACAACCACCCTTTCATACTGCCTCCCTTTACGTTAGAAACCGCACGAATACTCTCTCTTACATAACAATAATGCCTTTGCTACAGCCTCCCTGATAAATAGCCGAACTACATAAATATATACATACACAACGATTCACGTGTTACCACGTGGTTCAATAAGTATAAATTGTACTACAGTGCCATCTCTCGGGTGGCAGCAAAATTACTTGCGGAACTGCACTTCTTTTATAGTTCTCGACAAAACTGAAAATAATACTGGTTAAAGTTACCACATTGCGTCGAAAGATGGCGGTAAAAGACCTAAACTACATAAAGTTTATTTTTCTATTGTTACAGCTATCAGACCTCGAACAACGAGTTCTGGAAGCCGAAGGGAGAGCTGAAGAAGCGGAAGACAAGGTAAAAAAATTTATTTATTTTTAATATAAAAGTCTATTCAGCACTGAACAATAAATTCAAAGAAATATGTAATCATCATCATGATTATTTTATTATACTGAATGGTCACCGTATATTCACTGACTTTCTGCAAAAGTAAATAGATGCCACTTTAGGCGATCACAAACTATAAAATACATTATTACATTAGTGATATGAAAGACAATGATTTATTGTATATTTATGTTTCTAATAGCTTAAAGCTCTAGTTTCTAAAATTATAATTTTGGGTAGTACAAGCTTAGGAAATTTACTTATAACTATGTTTCGGTATTTGTTTTTTTTTTTAGCTTTTTACTTTCTTTAATGCATATATATTTAGTAAGTGTAATCTGAAAACAATAACAATCATTTCAAGGCTTGGGCTACTTGTAAATTTTCATAACATCATAAGGATGATGTTTTATATTTTACATGTTTATTTTCTTATAAGTACAATACGTGTGCTAAATATATGCGTGTCAACTTTTAATATTTTTTATGGCTTTTAAACGATTTTAGTTATTTGGTTTACATATAATCATTCAACTTGCTTCGGAGCAAAAAGTTATTATCATTTTAATTCGAAACACATTATCCCCCAGTGAAAAGTGTAAAATCAGGACTGTAGGCAGTTATGAACAAAACACATCATTAATCCTCTCCTGAGGCCTGGCAGCGGCAGCCTTTTGTTTGAATATATATAGCTTTGTCCTGTTCTCATTCATAATAAAACTTTTTAGTAGCTACCCAGTTCCAGTTGAGGGGCTTGGCCGAAAACTGGCTTTATATTATCAAAAATGCTCATTATTGAAAGGAAAATTAAATCTTTTAGAGAGCAGTCTCTGCGAGGGCTTAATAATTTCGTTAAATTTAAACTTTTAATTAACTTATCAAAGGAAGGACTTAAAAAAGGAAAAACAAATATGACAACCTAAAAATATTAAAATTAAAGTGTTCGAACAGAATGTTGTACATACACTGCTGAAATATGACCATCGACGGCCTGTCTGCTCCATAAACTAAAAGTCACTCAAAAATCTATAGAGAGGGTTTACGCTTGGATTCTAGGGTCGATCAGACTCTCCTGATTTGACCAGGGAACCAACCAGTATTCTGTGCGAGTAGTTACTTACCCGGTTGAGTTTACTTGTTGCGTCCATGGCTCTATCACTATAAAACCTGCAATTCAACGACTATATTCGCGTATTATTTGTACTATGAAACTATTTATTATATCTGTAAATCTGAAGATGAATACTAAGTCTTGTAGAAATACAAAGAGAGTTTTGTTTTAAGAGGGGTAACAAGGGTTAAATTCAATAGAGTAAAGAAGAGAGAGTATCTGAGCATTCCGGCGAAGGCGAATGGGGAGCCACTTGAGTTTAGCACATTTATTTCTATAATAAATTAGTCTAAGAGCCATAAATGTTTTTTAAAATCAATATTATTATGAAATAACATATTCATACTTATTCCGAACACAAATTTACACATTTCGCATATACTTACCCGCAGAACCTGTATTTGATAAAGCTGTTCAAGCCAATAGACTACCAGCTTTAACATCTTCGAATCAAAATAACTTCGCACACATTCAAACTAAGAGTTCCGTACTCTCTCTCTCTCCGAGTACTCTCTTCTCTCTCTCTCTCTCTCTCTCTCTCCCGACTTGTATCTTTATCAGCGAAACAAACTTTTGTATAGATTGCAAACTAATTTTTAGGCCCTTGTAAATATGAACTCCTATTGTAGCCCTCTATGTTAATTACTATATGTAATCTCACTTTTTATTCGAATATTTTGGACAAAACTGTAATTCTTATAAAGTTCCATATCAGTCATACAAGACCATAGTTTTTAGGTGTTAATGCATTGTAAAGCGCACCCTTACTGTGGCACATTTGTTAAAGTGCGCCATGACATCTGAGGAATGGGGGAAATTCTGTTCAGGGTCTACGTCAAACGGTCGTTGTAGCGTCAACATGAAAAACATGGTTTTTGTAATTTTTAACATAAAAAGTTAGTAACATATATATTTTTGACATTTATATTATATATTTTACTAAATGTACAGTCTTCAAATAAGAAAATGACTTTTTTATTACATTATTATATTATTTAGTTATTAACAGAGTCACCGACATTGCTCTTCAAGTTAGCAGACTGAAGTGGCAATGGGCTGGACACAGATCGTTGGAGTAGACGAGTGCTGGAGTGGAGACCGCGATTCGGCAAACGTAGTGTGGGACGCTCCCCTGCTAGATGGAGCGACGATTTGCGTAAGACGGCTGGCAGAGACTGGATGCGAGTAGCCGAAGATCCCGAAGAGCAGAAAGCCTATGTCTAGCAGTGGACTGCCGCGGGCTGATATTGATAAAGTGGTGGTCATATAATTAAGAACGCTGATATAATGGGAAGATTTTTTTCAAACTAAGTCGTATAACTAATTGCATGCAATTTTTTTTATTTCTCTTGATATCATAAAACTTTTCCATAAAACCACTGAATTCATTGATACACATGATAAGCTAAAAATAAATAGGCAAACTTTTTTTACACTACTTCTTTAGAATGTTTACGTAGTATTCCTATTTACTGGCTGATCACGTAATTAAGAACGTTTTATAATTTATACATTTTATTCAAAATTGAAAAAGAGAACACTCGCTTTGCAGTTCTATGTTACTGTTTGTGTAATTTAGGCGCCATTTAGTGTTGTAAAAGATTGCTTCTTATAAAAAAAACAGTGGGAAAAAATAAAAGTTGTGACCGAAACATCGTTCGTATGGCGAAACAAAATCCTTTTAAAGGGTCAAAAGAGCTGAGAAAAGAATATTTTGGTGAAAATAACCCTTCAGCAATCTCAGCACGCACTATTAGAAGACGTTTGGTAGAAGAAAAATTGCACGGAAGGATAGCAAGAAACTTTGCCACAGGCAAGCCCGGTTTGTATTTGCGAGAAAGTATGAAAACTGGACTGTGCGGCAGTGGATAAATATACTTTTTTCTGACGAGACGAAAAAAACAACACAACAACAAAACAATAAACAAATGTTCTGATGGAAAACGTACACGAAAGTCATTAAAACACGGTGGTGGAAATGTAAAAATTTGGGGGTGCTTTCTGGACATGGTGTTGGACCTGTAAAGTTAATAGAAGGTAACATGGATCAATTCCAATACAAAAATATACTGGATGAAACAATGTTACCTTATGCTGAAGAAGTTCTACCGGTTATTTGGACATTCCAACACGACAATGATCCAAAGCACACTGCACGCACCGTAAAGGAATTTCTTACAGCGCAATCAGTTTCTGTCTTAGACTGGCCAGCTAACAGCCCAGATCTAAACCCAATAGAGAATCTGTGGTTTGAAGTAAAGAAAAAGGTTTCAAATTCACAGTGTGGGAATTTAAGAGAACTGTACGACGTTTTTTTAGAAGAATGGAACTCTTTTTCTCTTGCAAAATGTCAAAAATTAATAGAGTCAATGCCGCGTCGGTGTAAAGCAGTAATTAAAAGCCGTGGACATGCTATTAACTATTAATTTTAATTTAAAAATGTATTAAATTGCTTGTTACATTTTTCGCGCTACATATTATTGTGATTTTTTGAATGTAAATGTCATACAAAACAATTTCCGTTTAGTTTAATAAATCGTTCTTAATTATTTGTCCAGCTTCAGTACTATTTGAATGTGTTACTTTGGTAAAACAAATTAAATCTTAGAAAAAATAGTTGACAATTGTATTCATTATTCCTAAGCCACGTTGCTCTATAAATGTGGCTATTTTATAACGTGACTGGTTGCTTCTCAGAAGGTACACATTTCTGGGTATGACATTATTTAAATGAAATCTTCTAGAACTTCAAATGACCACAACTGTATGTCCCACTGCTGAGCACGGGCCTCTCCATTTCTGGAGGAAACAAACACTTACATATACATAAATACAGCTACAATATAATAAAATCATAAATTATATATATCATAAATCCATTGCAATTTAAGAGACGAAGTTCCCGTCTGCATACTTAAAAGTAATGTTCTGTATTTTTTTAACATATTTATAGTATGCAAGTCACGAAGAGGTAGAGGTTTTATAAATAATATAAGTTACATATGTAATTTATTATATTCAAATTCATGATTAATTGAAAACGAAAACATACTTAGTATATCTTCGAAGTAAATAGTGTTTTGCTGACGTTAGTTAGCAAAGCCATTGTACATACAGCCGATCCTAGCCAGGGATGCCGCTTATTGATTTTAGGAACTGCTCTGAACATGACTCATTCATCGAGTATTTGTTATAGGTATTTGAAACTTTTAACAAATAAATTTATTATCACACGCCATAACAGCTCAAAAATATTCTGTAACTATCGCAAATCCGCCTTGGAAATCCGAGGCTCCGTATCAACAGCGGGCCATAGATAAATAATTATCATTTTTATCAGTCAATATCCATATGTAATATTTAAATTATTTATGTCGTTTAATGCTAAAAAGGTCCTTCTAGATGCAAGCAATATGTAAACAGACAGACTTTTACCCATAATATCGGAAAACTAATTTATGCTGAGATTCTGTTAAATTAAGTTGCCAAGCCGTTATTATACTTTCAACTTTTTCAATCAAGCAAACTTCTGTTTGCTATATTACGTATAAAATGTATAAACTGCTCTTTGGTTAAAGTACAAAATATACTTACGTTATTCTTTTGTCAATAAAATTAATATTATAAAAAGGATAAGAATCTTTGTAGTAACTGGTTCCTTACAAATAGCGTCCTTCGGTTGAACTGGCTGTAAAAAATCCGGTTATATAAACTACCAAAGGGGCCACAACAATAGAAATTTTTTGGTGTACCTTATGTATGGAACTCTAATAACTATGCCCATAAAAACCATATGATTATGGTCACCAAAACATTGGAGTCTGCAAACTTTTTTATAAAGTAATGAATAGCACAAATTTATTGAAATAGTTTAGGAATATATTCACTAAATAAATCTTAAAACTAAAGTTTAACGACAACAAATGACAAAATATTAGTAGTAATATTAGTAGGTATATCCGAAAGTTTTATCAAAATGTTAATTTCAAAATATTATATTATATTAAATAAATTCTCATATCTACTTATTCTTTTTTTGTATAAAAAGTTATTAATAATTAAAAGTGTTTATAGTGATAATGTAATTTAGAATGTGATTTGTTTATATATTATATAACAATTGATACCTAATCATATAATATACATTCCAAATATCTTCGCAAGTTTAACTATAAGTGCTATATGCTTTCCTGGTTCGCCATGTAATTTCTTTCTATTTTTAATTAAATGTTCGCTTGTATTTATAAACGCTAATTACCTCTCTGCTTGTAAAAATGTAAAACACGGTTATTTACTTAATTTTTTTAACATTAAAAGTAAATCGTTGTTATTTTTGTAGCATTAGAATAAATTATAAGCATTGACCGTTGAATAGTAAACGTTATAATTAGTTTACTACATTCTTTTAAGTATTAAAAGTAATTGAATTTGTAATATCTTAATAGAAATTGTCGAAAATAATGACTCCAGTTTCTTTTGATATATAGGATATTCATCCAGTACAGCGTTAAAATCAAGCATGTCATATGCTTATCGTATAACATAATCGATGACATAATAACCCCGGCCCTAGCGATGTTTGTATATGTGACCCGGACCCCCATCTTGTATGTTGATAAAAAACCAATGGATACGACGTCACGCGAAATAAAACTTTATATCAACGAATTATAAATAACGGAATTCCCATCAAAGACCAATTCTTTTGACCTTGTATTTTTTATTGCAATCTGGCACTGGCAACAATAGAATAGTCACCCTAAGTAGTCAGCCACCCTTCCGTATACGCATGCGTATTGCTCAGTGCAACTTCAAGGCGATACACCAAGCTCCCGTCCGTGACAACTTCACACCTAAACTGTATATACATAACAAATTTCTCTTGATAATTTAACTATAAAATATTACACTTAACAACATCACAATCCGTCTTTTAATGTTAAATGTTGTGCTTCGATTTAAATACATATAATAAACACGTTCACGCATAGCTTATTGTGATTATAATGTATAGAGATAGAAATAATTGTGATCAATAGAATCTTTTAATTAATTATTTGTATTTAGTAAAAGCTTTTGCATAATAGTGCTTTTGAAGTCAGGCCTAAAAAAAAAACAACGAGTATATTTTGTAATAACTATTTGCTTGAACCTAGTGTGTGCCTGTAGTATATTTCGCGCATTTATTGGACAAGTTCTAGTGTTGATATGTCGAAACCCAATACCTTGAAAGCACATAGGTTGAGTGCTGAATTCGCTGAAAAACGAGGACATTCCATGAAGAAGACGGATCCTTCGAACACATAGCAATCACCAGTGAGTTAATTACTATTCATTAATTAAAATTAGCTTATGTTTTCAAAATTAATATCATTTTTTTATATTCAACAACAACTAAATATTTTGTGCTACGTTAAATTTATTTGACCGCTTGTTTTTGAATTATACACGTTATATATAAAAATTTCTTGAAAAATGTTCAGAAAAATTTATTTATATAAATTTATTAGGAAATGTAAACTTAATAACTCGTTATAATTATGTTAAGTTAAATATACATTATTTACGGATTATTTTTACTGTATAGATTATGTTACCTATTCTCAATTTCGCAGTGTTCGCTGAAACTACCGGAACTGCGGCACTAAGTTTCACTTCATTGCGCTCAAAAAAAGGGAGAGATTTATTTAAATTGATCCAAGCATATAATGAATACTCATTCAGTCATTTATTCATTGAAAGTGAATAATAAATTATTTTAAAGCAGAGTTATTCATTCTGTACTAATAATCACAGATCACACATTTCTTGTTCAATTTCTCGGAAAAGCCTAAAATTACTCGAATGTTTTACCATAAGGATTTCGTCTTAAATCATTCAGCCGTTTCTAAAATTAATCCAAACACAAAGCCGGTAATAAATTAAAAATATGTTTTGGGTTTTTGTATTGTATAAATAATGGAAATTGATATCGATATTTGTAAATATATAATCAATTTCTGAAATAAATAAAAGAGAAAAAAGAGATTACGTGTATATATTATGTGATGTATGTAATAATAATTAAATACTAATAATAAATACTTTGTGGTTAAGAAATAGAATATGCGGGTAATATTTAAGAAAAGAAAAGAAGTCCTTTAAAAAAAGTTAAGCCCAAACATTAAAGATGCATTTTAGTCATAAAGCGTGATTCAAACACGAGAGGTGTTTCAGCCGTTCACGTAGCAAGTGTTCGTTGATCGTTCTCAAGGGCTTTCATAAATGTTGAGCGGCTCCGAGCTTTAATAGTTGCCAGATAATAACCAATTTTTGAGTAAAGCAAAATTATTTAAAACTCCATTCTTTGCATACATTTACACGATCGACATTACATAACGTATAGTCTAAATATACATTTAGTGTAATACCTACATCTATAATTAAAAAATATACGAAATATAGTAACAGTACATGGAATAACAACTGATCAGAGAGAATGAGATTGAGACGTAAATGACATTGATGATCATGAAATTTAAATATAGGTTTAATTTTTGCATTAGAAAATTTAAAATTTCAATATAGTATATCGTAAACTTATTACGAGAAAAAGTTTCCTTAGCTGGATTTTGCATCGAAGTTTTTTGAAAATATAATTCTAAAAATATAAGAACTCTCAAATATTAAGTAATAGAAACCCTTCCCACAACTTTTAGAAGATGGCCGACGTACATACATATATAAATCAGCTGAGTGGTTCGATTGTATACGCACGCGCGATGCTTTCCCGCCATCTTTAACAATGCCAGACAAGTTTAATGTCAACGTAGCGTAACTGACTAGTACAACTAATTTAATCTGCAGCTACAACCTTTTATATTATGAAGTTTATACCAGCTGTTCGAATTTCTGATTTGTAAATTTAGTTTCATAAAAGTTTTTCTACACATTCATTGTTTTTATTAAAAAGTGTCAATGTTAATAATACCTTATATAATAGAATACGTTTTAATTAACTTTCACAGTACAATTTTACATAACAATTATATACACTAAAATTAAAAAGAGAGCATAAAGATGCAAAAAGATTAAGATCAATCATTGGTTTATACTGCAATAGCGAAAAAGAAATTTGCTCAATATCCCTACTAAATGTTACAACTGTTACTTACTAGCGGTCTTAATAGTTATAATGAAATTTAAGAATTATTTACTTTACGTAGTCTAAATTATATAATAAACGAAGTTGCAACGATCCGCAGGCCCAATTATATAATAAACGAAGTTACAACGATCCGCAGGCCCAATTATATAATAAACGAAGTTGCAATGATCTTCAGGCCCAATTATATAATAAACGAAGTTGAAACGATTTTCAGACCCAATTATGTAATAAACGAAGTTGCAACGATTCGCAGGCCCAATTATATAAAAAACGAAGTTGCAACGATCTTCAGGCCCATTTATATAATAAACGCAGTTGTAACGCTCCGCAGGCCCAATTATATAATAAACGAAGTTGCAACGATCCACAGGCCCAATTCCTTTGCCTTTCCTTTATTTCCTTCTTACCCTCCCATTATTCACATCCTAACTCTAAGATAGGCAACGTATTAGAAGTACGCTTAGCATTACGGATTTTCATGGACAGCGATAAATGCTTACCATTATGTTATCCGATTAGGCGTTTGCCTAACTCTTGCATAAAAAAAGAATTAATTGGAGTATTGAAAAATTTATATATTTACTTCGAAGATATAATTATACAACAAACGATAATATACTGTTTATATCTTATTTTTTCATGTATATTACGACGTATTATAAGAAATGTCAATTCAGTATGCAACATTCCGCTATATCTGAATAGAAACACATTTAGGGTAGTATTATCGACGTAGTAGTATCTACTCGCGGTTACGTCTCTGTAAAATAGTGAGTCACCGGGTGCATTAACCTTGCCGAGACAGATGGCGGAGTCGATCGGTCGTCAAATCAGTCGTAAGTTGTGTTTTCTTTTCAGCCTGAATACCGAGAACATTAAAAATGATTACCTAATTACTTTTCACTCACTACTCTGCTGCCTTTTTCCGAATACTGTTAACGAATGAAAATAAACTATTTCGTTATTTTCATACATTTCTTTTTTATGGTCGACCATAATTCGCGTTTTGTGTATAATTATTTCCTTTATTTATATTAGGTGTTTACAACAGGTGTTGGATGAAGTGGATATAATGGGTATTGTTTGATATAATTTTTGAAATTTTTAGATTGGACTTCTCCATCGTATTAGATAAATTCTTTCACATATAATATAATTAAAGAATAAATAAAAATTTAGTTAAACTTTAGAATATTTATATAAACAATCATTAGAAGCTATAAGATCAAAAAATACGACTTACTCGCTTTTATCATCAGTTATTATTTAGAATTATTGTTTTTAGTTTTTATAGAGAATATAGATATGCTATTTAAATTATATAAATTGAAGCAGACGTTATTTTTTGTTAGATGTTAAGTTTTAATATCTATGGCTCAATTCTCAATGAAAAAGTAACTTTTATTATTAATAATAATAATAATATTTTATTAATAATAAATTTCCATATTAATTGATATGTGAAAATTCTAAAATACTCGAACTAATATTTGTAGGTATAGATACTAAAACTTAAAAATAAGAGGAGAGTATACATGATAGTGCTTTTAACAGTTATAATACCGGTTCCTTGTTTAGAAAATGTGCTCATACGCTATCACGATTTAAATATTTTAAGCTTTATCAAACTTGAAAAAGCAACACTAAATTTATTTGAAAATTATTTAACCTTCCAGTACTGAGTTTTATTATTTGCGGAATGATATTAGTGATCATAGTCATTATAACTTCGTTGGAAAATCTGGCAAGGCCTGCGATTTGCAAACTAGGGAGAAAAACAAATATAAAGAAATTTGGTGAAAAAAGTTGCTCCTCTGTCTTGAAACGAGTAAAAAAATAAAAACCTGAAGTAACCCGATTTTTGCTAACCCATTGTACTCAGTTAAAATGTTTTTTATTCGCACAAGCTCTTGGTAGGTTCTATTTTAAGATTTTTCTCATGATGGTTACAATTAATCCTGTCACCTCGTTTCGGCTTGACGTTGAGGTCTGGGACAATCTGTATAGAAGCTTAAGGGATTGCTTAATTGAATCGATAAGCTGCTGTGATCTGATCGTCTGCGTTATCGAGAACTTGTTATATCCGCGTACCTTGAAAATTAGTTTCACTTAGTAAGACGCCTCAACTACCGGTGCGTTTAGATGATGGGTAGTGGCGTTAAAACATGACCGTGAATTTTTTTTTTGAAGTTTTGGACTATCATAGTTAGGTCAAGACGTTTATGTAGAATAACGTTTCGCATAATAATAAAGCCTATGGAAGAATTTATTGTCAAGGTAGATAGTTTAGTTGGCCAGCAATGACCTACCGCAAGCTGATGATGATTAAAACGATGCATGTAAACGGAAATTTTAAATAAGCTATTGATTAAATTGTCTTCTCTAACTTTATGCATTATCTTTGCATATAATTCTGAATTACTTAATAAAGGAATTTATAGACTAAGTACTATACATGTCAGAGATAGAGATTATCCAATTGATCTTTGCGATCGGCACATCATATAGAATTGGCTGCCGTCAAATCTAATCCTTTCTACAATTATACAACGAATGGATCCAATTCCATTAATTGACTAACTTCTGAACGTTTTCGCTCAATGTTACTTAAATTATTCTCTTCGGTTAACCGGATGGCATTATAGGGGCGTTAGAAAATTCTAGTAATGATAGTTTTCTCTATGAATTATATTTAAAATACAGGCTTATGATATCGTCGCTCTTGTGTTTAGAATTTTGAGCGTTTCAAAAAAATATAAAGCTACCCATAGACATCTCTAACACCATAGGCATTGCGGAAGCGTTGTCACCCTTTGAGATATGTGTAGACTTATTTTTCGAAAATTCTAATGTCGTATTAGTTCGGAAATACTACTGAAGGTTCTACAGAGCGGTGGTGGTGTTTGGAAAGAAATTTCAGAAAAAAATTACCGTATTTGTTTGCCGCTCACCCAGTGTTGTCACATGAATTAAATATATAAATTAAAAACTTTATTGCCGTAATACTGATTTAACGTTCCTAAAAGATTATTAAAGAAGCTTGTAGATAATTTCTATATTTATACATTACAACAGAGGGAATAACGACATTAGTATCGTATCCACCTGAGAAACTACGTATATTCCTCTCCATAGCTTATTAAGGGACTTTAAGCTGCGAAGCAGAGGGACTGTCATTGTCAATAGGTACATTTCAAATAAACTTCTATACTATCTAAATAGATTATAAATTTTCGAAATATTTTGACAATTTTTTTCTATAAGTTTAATGTGCCGGCTAATATGTAATATGGCGCTTATCTGGAAAAGTAACTCTGCGTAGTGTAGTACAACAAACTCACACAACGAAGCACAAAAACAAATTGGGCTCTGTATGGTGAGTGATTCTTCCTTCTTTGTTTCCTTTTTCCCTGCAATTATTGCTCCTATTACTGAAATATTATCTTATCGTAGAAAATGCACCTGCAGTACGATTGCTACTGCAGATATCCATGGATAGCGGTGATTATTCAACACCATATGATTCCTTTGTTCGTTTACCTACCTATTTATTTCATAAAAACATTTTTCTGGTTTTCAGTTCTTAAATTTATTTCTAAATTTATTGTCAAGGATATTGTACATTGGGAAATGCATGTTTCGTTTTCAATATATCGGACATGTTTTAAATTTATTACGTAGACATGTGCGTCCAATGTCTTGTGAGATACTCGTTGGTGCACGCTTGGCAATCTACATATGTAAATGCGCAATGCGTCATCGCTATCACCAGCGTCCTCATGAATTATGTATATACATTTGTATATAGAAGCAGAAAACTCGTCTGAAGCAATTCGATTTTTAGAACATAGCATACAAAGGTCGCAAGATGTATCGAAATTGCTTCAGAAAATATAATAAAATAAGACCAATTTTATTAATACTTTAAATATTATGTGAGTGGTGAAAAAGTAATGAACAAAAATTATTCGAGGTTTTCTACTCTACAAAATTGTCTCATAATATCATATTTCAAAATAAATACATGCCTACATATAACACAACAAACGGATATTCTTCCAATTTCTTATTCAGTGTCATCATTAGATTTCAGAAACACAAGAATGTTATTTCTTGAAAGAATTATAAATATATAAACTGGATGCGTGAAACTGAAGAATTTATTAGGTGGATGTCCAGCAGTGGACTGCCGCATGTAGTTGTTGTTGATGACAATTATTGTTGTAAAATTAAAAATAATTAAATCAGTAGTTTTTAATATAAATGATTTAATTTCATTCGTCTTAGCACACACAATATTCTTGCTTTCCAGAGGCAATCTTCACAATAAATTTAACACATTCCGACTCCGCACTAGAGTGCCCAGAAAACAGGGAAAACGGGATGTTGATCAAACTGTTTTAAAGCCTTTTCAATCTATAATATCCATAAAACCGTAGCCATTATACATTTAGTTTTGGTCCCTTAATATCTTGGAAATTAATACTCAACAACTAGTGATGCTACTACTAGTTGCAGCTTGAGAAAGTGTATAAACTCAATTCTTACTTCCCTTTTGCAAACATACATAAAAAAATATTTTATAAGTTAAATAGTTGCTCAATATGGTTCTCTAGTCTATAGGGATTCTGTCGCAGGAAATCACGTCCAAAAGTGTCACAGGAAACGACTCACCAATGACGCTTCCTACATTTTAACGTAATTTTTCTATATTCGTTGACTGTCTGTCTCTCAATGCAATTTAAACAATATATTATGTGTTTATGTGGAAATTTTGTTGGTATCTTAAACAAATACGGTTTATTCATTTAAGTGCCGGTAATATCATGGATTGACGACTGAAATCTGTGTAAATTATTTAAAATTTAGGTACTTCTAGCAAAAATACATATAACAAACAAATTAGTGACCATAAGGCTAGTTGTTCCGCACCGCTATTTTGTTTTTAAAACAATTAAAGTGCACTTTTCGATCGTCTGAAAGTGAACCATTTTTCTACTCGACTACATACTTAACACCATTAATATATTCGTAACAGTATATCCCTGGATATGCCTCCTTCAGAATAGATAAGTGTTGCCGTAATCCCCACGCTTAACTGGTGCATTGGGGATCGCAAATTGGTTTTTATTACAGATAGTGCTTCCGGTCTACTAGTTTTTGCTCCCATAGGCGCCTTGCACGACACCCACATGAAGGAATATGATATGATGACCAAAATACTTTCCATTTTGATACAATATTTGCAAGTAAATGTTTACTTTTGGTGTTCGATGTGCTTGCATGTATTGACAAGTCCGTATAGAGATCAAATTTCGTTTAGCTAAAGAAACATAAATAGATGGTTTTAATATGTTTCAATTGACATATGAAATGCGTTCTTAGGGCGACTTATACATACATACTTTGGGATAGGCTTGAGATGTGCAGTCGTGTGTGACATAAATTTGAATAATATACATGCTCTTCGTTTTTACTTTAAAAGACTTAGTTTGATGTCTAAAATTTTTATATCCTTAATATTTAATTTTAAATTTTTGATTATTAATTTTTTCTTTGTTTTAAACAATTAAGCTTAATGACTGCTTAAAGTAGTATACGTGCATTACTTAAAGCAATTCAATTATTTTTCTTATATAATTTATTACATTTAAATATGTTTAAAACGAAATACATTTATCTTATTCGTGACTTGTCATCAATTTTTTATTATTGGTAAAATATAATTCAATAAACATATAATACATCCGTAAGTGAAGAGATCAAATCGACGCCATGGCAGTTTGACACTAGCCGCCGCAAAGTTCTCTTTACAGATCTAAATCGATGGGGGAGCAACATACAATTCTAGTATATTTAAAAACAAGCTTATACATACCTAAAAGGCCGGCAACGCTTCCGCGAGTCCTGCGGTGTCGCGGTTGTCCATGGGCGGCGTTGATTGCTTTTCATCAGGCGACACGCTTGCTCGTTTGCCCCCCTATCCCATAAAAAAAAATATTTTACATAGTAGTAGAGCCACGCTGCAGACGAATACTTTGTCAAGACTGGCATAATATTTGTCTTTAGCATGAATGGGCCAGCTCGCCCGGAGAAGTACATACTCCCGCAGAAAACCGGCGTCTGGGTGGTAGCTTAGCTACCGCGCTCTGTACGGTAAGCGGCTAAATTCCGGAGGCCCAGCACCCTCCCCACTCCTACTCCCATAATTACATTTTCCGTAAATGTCGGTAAGGTTTTCGCACTGCCTGTGGCACTCTGGATGGGCGGCGTTGATTGCTTTCCATCAAGTGACACGTCTGCTTTTTTGCTTTCCAATCCCATAATGTTGATCCCCCATCGGTCAATAGCCACCGAATACGCAATCTCTGAGGCACTTTACAATACATCATCTTTAATGGATGTAAAAATCATCATCATCAGTGAATTATCCTTAAAGATCCAAAATTTTGGTAGATGAAGGAGTGGGTTTTTTCATAACGTTAAATGGATCCATAAGTAATTTTTGATTTCGAAGTTCAAAGCACCTAAATAATGGATACACAATAATAATCGTCAAACATCAAATGTAAAGATAGGTGTTACAAATTATAAATTCACATACTCATTGCACAAGCGTTCATATTTCATTACAAGGAACCGAAAGTGTTAAGAGGGCACGTTAACAATTTCCACAAAACGTGTAATAAAGCTTAAGTAAACTCAGCATGGACCACAAGTAGAGTCGCTCATAAAACAGAAATCTTCACCGTAAACGAAACAACACCAAACATCGCTTGTTTATTCTTCACAGTTTAGTGGTGATTTCATTCGTGAGCCACCATATTATTTACGACTAAGGGTGTGGTTCTCAAAACGCTGCATAATTCTCTATGGCACAGCGTTTTACATGAGATATTTTCGTCACATCTTACTCCCACTGACTTTACGTCGTCAACTTGGTGGTCGCATTGAAATACAATACAACTTCAACTTTTTATGTATGCTTTTAAATGAATGCTTTTAATACCATTGTTTTTGACTCATATACACTTAAATATGATGAAGAAATCTTTTGTTTTTTTTGTAATTTACCTTTGTCTTCCTTGTGATGCCCATTTCAAAGATCATCATATCAGTAAAAAAATTGTTATGTTCACTATTATCGCTATCACTCAAAATTAGCGATGTTTGAGAGCCTTCCTTACTGTGCGCTAAACAGCAACTGATTTATAATATTAGTCGGCTACGGCGTACGTAATAGCGCTCGTTGGTACTCGAACGGTTAAATTGCATTGTGTGAAAAACATTTTATGTTCATATATCACAGAAATAAAATACTTGAAATTAAACAACTGAATTAAATTTATTTAATTGCTTAAACAGGTTTAAAATATACTACAAATTCAATAATAACTACAATTTCTTTATTTAAAAACAAACCAGCCGTATCATCAAATCAGTCTAACGGAATTCTGAAGAGGATTTGTATGTGTGAACTGAGAACAACTAATGCTTCTGACTTACAAAGGTTGAACATTCGATGACATATAATGAATTGCATAAAAATAATAACCCACAACGCTCACAAGAAAAAAGCGAATACGTTATAATTTATAGTGATAGGTAGACCCACGATAGCACGCTCTAGGAACAGCATATTCTTTAGTTGGAATAGACTTTGGAAGAAAACGCACAAAAAAAACGAAAGTGTTCAATACTTTCAAAACTATTTTCATAAAGGTAAAGGATATTTTTGTGATAATGCGCACACGCGGATATTTTTGTGATAATGAAAATATAATTTTATATAAATTTATATATAGACCACTAACTTGTTCCGCGATTACCTTAATAAAAACATTTATGATTTAAGATTAAATATGTAGGATTTTTTTAATAATATAGGTATTACAGCAGCAATAGCTCACTTGTAAGGAACGTCGTAGGTTCGATTATTTGTTTCCTAGAGCCAACACTATTAGCTTAATTATTTGACAAGAATTCTTATAATATAAAACCATGGCTAGTCTTCTTTTTTATAAAAAAATACATTTAAATTAAAATGTCATACAAGAAGAAATTGTGGTCGCGTATTTTTAATTATATTTAAATTTATAATTACCCTTTCCGGTATATCCATTCTCAAAATTGTTATTAATTATCATCAAATTAATTTGTTACCTAATTATGGTGAGTAATAACCGTGAAAGAAGTTCACCCACGGTATGACCGTCCATCTTAATAATGTTGTCGTGTATCTAACTTAATGCACGTTACGCTGTTCTAATGTTGATGAGTATCTATCCGATATATTCATCAACATGTCCGTCCCCTTAGGTGTAACAGCCCTTCGGACGCTGACATGTTTTTATTGCCGACTATTATTAGATGTTTGAAGCTGATCATTTATAGAAATATGACTGTCTGGTATATTCGCGAGCGAGGCCTTTTAATCTTTAAACTGACTTTAAATTCCGTATCACTCAATATTATAACCGCTGGCAAATACTGATTAGTATTTCAGTGACTGAATTGACTAAATGGCGTAGTTACCGCTTTTGGAGTTAATGGTCGCAGGCTCGATTCCCGCATCGGGATAAACATACGTATGACCTACAAGTATATATTACGGGTCTGGGTACTCCGCTGGTCTGCTTTGGATAAGTGTGGTGGGTTGATTGTCCATTTGTTCAGAAATTGGTAGGTCCCGTGCCCCGCATTATATAATATTTAAACGGCTACAAACTGCATAAGAAAGAACATCCTGTTCAACATATTAAAGCAGTTTTAGAACTAAACTAATAATTTGAATGGGACTCTGATAACTTCTTTTCTTATCATATTCATGAATTTATTTGTGATCAAGACTTTCTTTACAAAAAAAGAAACCCCAAATTTTAGTTCAATATTTAAAAGCATAACTATATCCTATGTTGTATATTGCAATTTTAATTTAGGACGTAACCCACATCAATGTGTAGGAAACACCCTAAACTATTAGATGGAGCGACGATCTTTCTAATAATATATTCAAAACCTCTTGCAATCATACTAGTTGTTCAAATAAATTTTATTTCTGCTATAAACAATCTTAGATTATTTATACATACATACATATTGTTACGCCTGTCTCCCGTAGGGGTAGGCAGAGATCTATCGTAGGCCTTTTCCATGTCTATGAAGGCGCAGTATATCTTCTGGTTTTTCGCCAGAAATTTTTCGGTTATGCACCTTAAGGAAAATTCCTGATCTGTACATCCTATCCCCTTTATAAACCTTATTGCACGTATCATATCTTGCTTTCCGTCTCTTTCATAACACGTTCAATAAAAACTTTTGCGTACAAAAAAAAATAAAAATTACAAAAGATGAATCATCATTAATACTTTGGTCCCGGCGCATATACATAATACTACTTCAGTGTGACTGAGCTAAATATTAATTTATGAAAACTTCCTCCTGCTACATATCTAATATCTAACACGCCTAGACGGCGCCGCCTTCGTACGCCTTAAGCATTCAGGGCTGTCAGTTTCTATATAAAACTTATTATTCTCATGAAAACAATTTCAACAAAGGTGAAATATAAAAGAAGAAACCCTTTGATGTAAAATTGTATTTTCCTGTCGTTTTTGTAACATTTTTAACACTTACAAATTTTAATATTGGTACTTTTATCCTTTAAGGAATATTTATTTATTTTTTAAAAACTACAATATTTTCTTGTGCGGTAAAACGTGATGGGTGGGTTGGCCTACAAGTTACGTTCTGGGGTCAACGATAGTGACGATAACCTAACGAGAAGGAATAATTAGAAATCCAAAAGCATCTAATGAGGTTTGGACTGGCTTGCACCACTATCGGAGAAATAATATATGCATTATTTCAATATTAACTATGTACAATGTATCCTTTTAAATAATTTATTATAAAAATATATATTACAGTGTAGCTTGTGGACACAATGTAAATGTAAACTGAATATACTGTACTTACTTTAATATTTAGTTAAAATTGTTAAACATTTAAATGCATGAATTGTATTATATTAAATACACAGAACAGAAATGTAGTAACTTTCATCTTTTTACTTTACTTTTGTATTTATTCTAATAAATAATATATTTTGCTCTTACAGTTATTGAAATTTCATGCTGGTTGCTTAAGATTTTTTGGTCTAGGTTTTGTGATCGTAGGACATATGTATATCAAAGTTGTGAAGAGTTTATAAATGCCGAGTATTATTAAGTTGAATTTACATTGGGAATAATAGATATAATAATTCGAATGAAGAGAATGGAGAAGTTTAACATAAACGAATCAAAATTTCCAATCATTTAATATAACTCTAGCTAAATGAAAGATTAATATCTTTTTTACGAAATTTAAACTTGATAAAATGTGTATACAATATTAATTATTTACCTTTCTTTTTTCGGCTGAACTTCCTTGATGAGATATATTAAAAGTTATAAGATAAGATAGAATATTAAAAGTTATTAAACACTATATATATATATATATATATATATATATATATATATATATATATATATATATATATATATATATATATATATATATATATATATATATTAGGTGTACAAATAAGTTTCCGCAGTTTTTTATAAAAAATTAGGAATTTATTGTAAAGGAAAAGTACATTACGTTTTATTCAAAGTATTTTCCATCATTTGCCACTACTTTTCCCCATCTTTCTGGCAACATTCGATACCCCGTCGAAAAACTCTTCATCTTTTGACGCTATCCACAAATCTACCCAATTTTTGGTGTCTTCATATGATGTGAAGCGCTGCTCAGACAGACCATGTGCCATCGACCGGAACAGGTGATAATCAGAAGGGGCTAAGTCTGGTGAATACGGCGGGTGGGGTAAAACTTCCCAGTTGAGTGTTTCCAAGTATGTTTTTACCGGCGCCGCAACATGTGGACGAGCATTATCGTGTAAAAGAATAATTTTGTCGTGTCTGGAGTAGTAATGGGCGCGTTTTTCCTTAAGTGCCCGACTCAATCTCATCAATTGTGTTCGGTAGAGAGCTCCAGTAATGGTTTCGCTTGGTTTCAGCAATTCATAATACACGACACCAAGCTGATCCCACCAAATACACAGCATGAGTTTTTTTCCATGAATATTCGGCTTAGCTGTCGATGTTGATGGTTCGCCGGGCTTAACCCATGACTTTCTCTTCTTTGGATTATCGTAGTGAATCCATTTTTCGTCACCAGTGACTATACGATGCAAAAAACTCTTTTTTTTATTCCTGGCAAGCAGCATTTCACTCATGCATAATCGGCGTTCAACGTCTCTCGGCTTTAGTTCATATGGAACCCAATTTCCTTGTTTTTGAATCATTCCTAACGATTTTAAACGATGTGAAATTGCTTGTTGAGTCACTTGTAGAGTAAGTGCAAGTTCTTTTTGCGTTTGGGACGAATCTTCCTCCAATAGTACTTCTAATTCCATGTCTTCGTACACTTTCGGCCTTCCACTGCGTTCTTTGTCTTTAACGTCAAACTCACCGTTCTTAAACTTTTGAAACCATTCCTGACAACTTCTCTCACTTAAAGCAGCTTCACCATATGCTTCTAGAAGCAATCGATGCGCCTCAGCTGCAGATTTTTTCACATTAAAGAAGTAAATCAAAAGTTCCCGCAAATGATGCTTATTCGGAATAAAACTTGACATTTTTGCACGAAAAAAATTACGTGATGCTGATACGGAATCACTAGTACTTTAAGGTTATGGTGTTGCCAGATGACTAAACTTGGGATATTACGTTTTACATCTGACAATTTCTCCATAACCTTCTGGTGGGGCCATCTTTTGACAAACCGCGGAAACTTATTTGTACACCTAATATATATATATATATATATATATATATATATATATATATATATATATATATATATATATATATATATATATATATATATATATATATATATATATATATATATAAATATATATATATATATATATATATATATATATATATATATAATACATGTGTGTATAGTGTATAATAACTTTTAATATTTTTATATTAATAATGATTTAAGTACAAGATTTTTCACTAGGGGTAATGGTCAAATATTTGACCATGTTCTGCGCGTGTTAAAGCAAGTAAAACCACAAACAATGGCCCTAATACTATAAAAATGGTCTTAATCCCGCACAATAAGGTTTTAAATGGCAAAACATATTACAAGCAATAGTAATCCTTTTATATGAGTCAGTGAGGCATCGCACAGAGGGTTCTGTTAACCCTCGCCTATGTTAACTCATTGATCGATATTTTTCCCTAAGTATTGTAATGGGACAAGAGAAAACGCTAATAATTGAATAGAGCGAACAACAATGTTGTAGATGAACATTAAACAAAACGGTAAATTTTTCTTGTTCTGATAAAAAATCATATTTATATGATGATCTCAATTCTGTCACATCTACGCAATGGTAAAGTTTATTGTAGGTATATGAACAATATCAATAATTAATAGAAACCTTAATTGTAATATGTGATTAACTATTCAGTATATTATACATAAAACGTAAAATATTCAAACTAGTTTAGTATCTGCGATTCTATCAACTTATACCTGTTTAAACTGTGAACAAAGAATCCTTTGACGGTAAACAGTTCTCAAATTTCGTCTGGCGTCAAGCTGTATTCCAATGTCCACATAAAAGTCTTCGTTACTACTTACGAATTTATCCTTGTACCTAAATATAGTAACTCTATTTATAAGAGTATTCCATAAGAAATATTTTAAAATACAATATTTTTTTACTTTTATTAACTAAGAATGAGACATACTGTAAGTACAACTTGCTCGAATCATTCGTATGTTAAAGGAAGTACAAACGAAAAGACAAAGAAACTTTAGAGTCTCTTGTGTTAGATGCGTAATATCCCATGTAGAGAGAATTCTTAGTCTGCATACAAGCTGCATATAAGCGTGTTAGTAACTGCGTAAACAATCATCATGCATCAGTATTATCCGTTATCATGTCTATCGTAAATATATGAAAATATAAAATGGTTTTTTGTGCTGTATCTATTGCATAGTGGAATGTACTGGGCATTTGAGGTTGATTAGGACTATAGATGTTCCTCTCCCTTACACCCTTTTATTTTGCCTTATAAGCTGGGAGCATTGGAATACTTACCGGCACAAAATATTGTCATTGGCATAGAATAGTGACACCCCATTTCTTCCCGTGGGTGTAGTACGAGTTGATTATGGGAGAAAATATCAGCGGATATGCAGCAACGTCTATCTGAGTGATAAGAAACAGTCCGCTATTCTTGAAGGAGATAAGCTAAGTCTGTTCAAAAAACCTTAAGACGAAAGAACCTCACCTCTTCTTTATGATTTTAGGGGTCAAAAGTGACACCATAAAAGAACAAAAATAGTTAAGGGATAAAATAAAATAAACCCATACATATTTCGTCGGATTACTGTCTATAGAAATACTGTAGATTCGACTCAATGCCGGGGCCTACTATTATTCTCCTCTACCGCGTTGACGGAATTTTCCTGATCTATTTTGGAGCTTTTCCAATGTGAAATGATATCAAGTCGATTACGGATATTCTTCCTAAGCTTTTTTTTGTCAGCCATATCAGGGAAAGGGTATCGAATATTTCGATGTATTCTGAAAATTCTTTTGTAAAGAACTGAAGTTGCTAGCAAAAATAGATGTTAAAAATTTTATTGTGGAACAAATATTTAATAATATTATTGGGGCGCCACTAACTAACACTTCTTAGTATCAGTGTTTTATTATCACGTGCATACCTGAGGCACATAAGGTTAAGGATTTTTAAGTCATGGATACATTTAAATAGACAATAGCGATGAATACAACATTGCATATTGCAATAAAGTTGTGAAAGAAAAAAATTATTAACTTACTTTTCCTTAGTTTGGTAACTTTATAAATTTGTCTTAATTTTTACTTCAAGATATCACATATATGTGTGTTTAGAAAATAAATACTATTACATTTTTGGCATTAATATAATTTTTGGCATCAATAATATGGCGTGAGTTAGTTTATGTTGGTATGTTCAAAGGAAGTCTACCCTTGTTGGAACTTTTCATTAAAATCACTCCTGGACCATTTCCAAGACGCATCATAGAAACATCGATATCTTTATAAAGCTATACGTAAACCTTATATTAAACTACATGTAACGCGACGAATAATATAGCAAAGAATATAATAAAGCATAAAAAGTGTAGCGTTTTATTAATAGGATCGCATTATTGTTGACTATTAAGATTTAGAAATCCTAAGGTACACATGTGTGAAGTACACTTCCATTTCTTTTTTTGTATTTACTACTTTACATCAGAAATTGCTTTCGGTTTTATTTTCCTACTACCTTTGTCATTTAATAATGATCAAAAATCATATAAAATATAAATGAATATAGAACATAGAAATATATAATATACACTGAAATATTTTATGATATTCAATCCAATATATTGTAATGTTCCACCATAACGATTTGGATCATTTCAACCAAATATTAAAGAAAAAGAAAGCCAAGCCATTTTGGTTTCTATTCGAAAGATTATTAAATTCGGTTAGGGTAACTATTGACCATTTATTTGCCATCTTGATGACGGCAGATAAAACTGATAATAAATGGCAGATGACGGCAGTAGTCAATACAACTTTGCTTACTTACAATATATAACAGCTAAGAAATATATTTTGGCAGGTACAGGGTTATATACCAAAACATAAGTTCTATTTGTATAAACCAAAACTTACGTTTCACAGTTTGAATTTAGAATGTCGTTTGTACTATCTTTTTAATGATTCCAATTAAACAACGTCTATCTATAAATGAAATAATATGGCGAACTCCTACTAAGTTTAAAAAGTTTATTTTACTGAACATGTTCTACACAACTTTATTTGCATGAAAATTTTAAATTTATCTTACGGGTAAAAGTTTTAAGTAACTGCCTGCACGTACCTATTTAAAATATTTTCCTAAGAAAACTTCAAGTTTTCCGCCTTGATTCCTAAGGCACACTGCTAATATCACACCATAAAGGATAAAAATAAACAAGTTGGCGGTAGCATATTAAAAGCACTATATAAATATCGACCCATAGTACAGCGCGTCCTGTACAGGGTAACCAGTTTGAATTACGCATTTCCATAAACATAATTATTGCTTTTAAATTTTATTTATATAAGTGTATATTAAAGATATGACTTTCTTAGTAATCATAAATTTGTTTTGATGTATTATATCACACACATCATTACCGTGCACCCAGAACGCAATGTGATGATTCTATGTTTGATCTTCGGCTACAGGCATTCAGCTCATTAAAAGCTAATTAAAAGAACTAACTACATCACTGTTTTTGGATTTTTTGTTTCAAATCATATTTACAAGATAAAATCCGAGAAATGTCTATTGAGCTTACGAAAATAAAGAATTGTGTTTATGTTTCGACACCGTAAGAAATTAAAAGCGCGACGCTGATCGTGTTTAACGTGTGGGAGTCTTTAAAATACAAAACATAATAATCAAAGAATTCTCATAGACATTTCTTATATGGTTACAAGAAATTACAGTTATTGCTTCTTATATTATTTTCATCCTATTAATATTTAACTTACTAACTATATTTAACTTTATCATCCACTAACAATATATGTAAAGGCGATAAATGATTTGAACCATTAATATATTATGCTCTCGAATACAGGGTATCGAATACCTACTCAAAAAATAAAAAATAATATAGATTATATCATGAAGAAGTTTGGAAAGGCTTTTATTCAAACTAAAAATTAAATAAATGGTTTTAATTAAATCAATTACAATAATTAACATTTTTATTTATACAATAATTACAATAAATAGCATTTGTATAATAAAATTGAGAGAAATTAAATAAATATGATATAATTATTCACCATATGTCCTTTCTCATGGTAACCCTAGTCGTATAAGACAGCGTCGCCTGGGTTAGTTCGTATCCGCGCATTGAACGTGATTGTCGCTTTCCGTGTTAAAAATTGGTAGTCACCCACTCCGTACGAATCGTGTTGGGAGTGAATTTTTATTCAATAATGTTCCGCTTTTTATAATATAAACTTTTTATAGTTATGTGAAAGTGTTTAATATATTGGTGCTGAGTATTTGTGATTTTTTTTAAAAGTTGGACTTTGTATAAGTAGCGTAGACGAAAGCTATAATTATGAAATGATTGCAATTAGAATTTATTTTCTCATTTATATTTGCTGTCCTAAATATATATTGTGGTTGAATTTTTAAAAAATAAAATAAAGTGTCGTTCAGGTTTTATAACAAAAATGTAATATCTACTAGCTATTTATATTAAAAAGTGCGTTACTTTTTTATTAATTGTGAATATTGTTTGACCATCCAGTTATCGACTGTTCTCATTCTATTATGGATACCGTAATAAACAATCTTAAATCACACAATAAAATATTGCATTTTTTTAATTCTGTAAACAATAAACTCGTCCTTTACATTATAACATTTGATAATCACGTTGTAGCTAGCAGTAATATAAAATATATTATGTTTTGTTTTTGCTAATAGGTACTTAATAAATCTACGTTAACCTTTCATATCTTTGATCTAGCAATTACTTTTCTATTTGAGTACATTTTTTTTACTTTACTGCATTTCTAGTTCTTTCCATCCGTTCGTATAAACTTTGCAATGTAATCTTCCGGTTTATTTATTCCTTAAAATTGACATAAAAGGTATTCGGGTTCACTGTAAATTTGTAACTTGCTTATGTAGCTTTTTAAATCGTTAAACGACATATATATATATATATATATATATATATATATATATATATATATATATATATATATATATATATATATATATATATATATATATGTATATATATATATATATAATATAAATTTATCCAATGATTATAGCAACAGGTAATCCTTATTGCTGTCACAAAGCGAACGTGACTCCCAAATAACGAGAAACAAGATACCAAATAAGTAACGCCAAGAACTAAAAAAAAACTAGCGGATGTCTCACATCCGAGACACTTCCAAATGCGATTCGAGTTAAAGACTTTGATCTATTTTAGGCGGCAAATGGTGCCCGTCACTTGTAAACATTAAGATTGATAGTACTATCTCACACTAACAAACGTTAATAAAAAGCGTATTTTAAAATTTTAGGGCCTTTTTATCGTTATTGATCATCAACGTTGCATATTTAGTTTAAATCACAGCATTATTCGACTTGCCCGAGAATTATTAAAGGACAATAAGCCAGCCAGACCAGTTTCACCAATACATTGTACTTCAAACGCATTGTCTTTTTATTGATCAATACGGTGGATGTATATTTGAATTTTAATAATTTAATAAAAGATAAATTTCCTAATAATCTTTGTGTAAAAAAGAAGACAAAATATTTTATAATTAGCAATCTGATTTTCACGTGCGTATACGTAAATATTGGTGTACATTTGACAGCCAGGGTTCTACATATCTTTTGATAATTGTAGAGCATACTCTACAACATAGATTCCCAACCTTTTATGGAATACCTTTACAAGAAAAACTGTTTATTACGCTATAATAATAAAATAAACATTTTAGACGGCTAGATAATTTTTTTTGTAAACATAGAGGTATTTCATAATGCTCCCCATTTCCTTTTTGGACCCGCTACCGCCCCCATGAAAAGCTCCAACGCTCACTTGGGAGCGGTACCGACCCTGTCGGGAGCTTATGCTCTAGAAAATAACTTTTTTTATCTTATCATTATTAGTTTGCTGATTCAAGTCTTCCTTATAATTATGTTTTTTTTTCTTTGCAAGTCGTCTTAGTGTTGCCCGATTTAGAAAGTTCTCGACATTTGTAGCGTCCCCTCCTTGTGTCGTGAGTCAGGCAAATTACAGCGTTTGTGATTAATGCACTCTATTCTTGTATCCTTCAGTCAGCGCTTTACTACTCTTTATTTCGTTAACGTATGAATATTACTCATAACATGCAACATATACTTAAAAAAGATATAATATATGGTAAATATCAGTGTCAGTAATTAATAATAATTCAGATGTAATTAATAATAATTCTGACTAATCTATAATTTTGTTAATATTTACAAATCTAGGTATTTTATCCTGTTTACATTTGTTATAAAAACACAACTTATCGAACTTATGTGATGCGCTCGATACACCCGGTATCGAGCGCATCAAAATTTAAAAAAACTTTTTTTTGAAATTTATATTTAAGGAAGTTGAGCAAATTTCTTTTACTTCAATTTAACATTTTCTTTCTAATAATGGGGTGTAGTATGAAGTTTTATACATTATACACTAAACAATTAAAAACCTATTGTGATTATTTATATTTCAAAACAATTGGGAGCGGATATAGATGGTGGTGCTAAAACCCCTGTGGCGTCCAACACCAAGTCGGCGTTTTGCACTTTATGCCCCAAAAGCTGCCGGAAAATCGGCACAAAGACCGGTGAGCAGTCGCCCCCTCGAGCATAAGCCCGAGTAGTGGGATTCTGGTCCCCGATGCTCGTACCCACACTAAGGTGTGGATGTCCCCGTGACTGACTGACTTAGCACCGGTGTACATTCGCTTCAGTAACAAGAACCACAGGAAGAAAGTCTCAATTATACCTCCTAACCTAGCGAACCTAGAAGAAATTAAAGCATTTTATTTATCATGATAGTGAATAGTAAATTCCCGAGTGCGATTCACGTCACACTGCCCCCTATACGGGTAGCGAAGGGCCGGTACACTATATAAAAAATCCTTGTTGTCCTAAACGTAACATAACGTACGAACTCTTCGTGTAGTTCTATGGTGAAATATATTAAAATTTTTATTCTCTCCCGTTTACGTTAGTTGGAAGTTAATAAACACACATATAAGTTCCAAATGAATATCGTCGTATAAGGAAGCTGGCGTTAATTAAAGTGTGTCAATATATATGCGTGAGAAAAGTTTATATGGGTGCATTCGTAAGTGAAATTGAAGTGTATTAATTTAGTATTAAAATACAGAGAGTTGAAGCGGATAAAATGGTGATTATGGAAACATACACGGACTTACGTAAGTATAACAAAAATATTACCTTTATTGACAACTAGTCGCAGTGCATTTATTTAAAAATAAATTATAGATAAAACCAAACTTCAAGAAATACTATAAGAATTATAATTTGAAAGGACCCAATTCCCAACCGATTAGTTTCTTAAGCGATTAGTGACCTTAATAAAAAGAAAATTTTGAAAAATAATTATTATTCTTAGTCTCCAAACAAGAATTTTATTTGAGACATATTTAGCGGATCATTCACAATATGGCAATGGGTTAATTCTTGGCCTTGCGCATATCATCAATCTACGTAGAATGGCTAGAGTGCTTGTAACCGCAAATCGGGCTATATAGTACGCCTTGGGAAACGCCTATGCCCAGCAGTGGACCGCCGCAGGCCGATGATAATAACCAAAATTAATATTTAGTTCATATTGACATAATTTCATAAATTTCTTATTTATATTAAATAAATTTCATAATTTTTAGTAGTATTACCAACTTAAAATATTTCATGTAAACTTTTCTCGTTCCAATTGAATTGATACCGAATATCTGTTTCTGCTTATCGCCTTAAGATAAAGCCATACAACTACAAGAACGTAATAAAAGAGGTAGAAAGAGAGAAACCCTGAAATGCGCGTTTGTTTTTGTATTTGCATTTTATAAAGGTAATATTTGTTTTAAAATGGAAACATCGAATTAATTAAGTACCTATTTCGAAAAGTATTCGATATGTTTTTAGAATTTTCAATACAACCGTTACATTCCACTCGCAGATATCGCTCAAAGAAGGGGCTAAATTGTTCTTATATAAAAGCGGCTGCTCATCTACCGATATTTGCTCCCATAGTCGTAGTAGTAGTTTTATGTCAGCGATCACACAGCAGTTTTTTGTTTCACAAGCATTTCCCTTAATAAGGATTCCCAATATCGAGTTCATTTCAAATTATCCATATAATTTATTTTATATATACCTACTAAATATGTAACTTATAGTACAAGCTAAAAACATATTTATTAAACAGTAAATAGTCGAAGGAAGAAAATTGCCAATTGAACATTTGATTAGATAAATCACTCACAATCACTCAGAACTCTGGATCCAGCAAAACTAAACAAAATCGTATTAGTTTCAACTCTGAATTCTCTTATTTATAGCTTATGTAGGCGTATGTAGTATATATGCTTAATGCGGTACAATATGATTATACCGTTTTGTGGCTTAGTTAGGCGAGATACGTCCTGTTCTTATGCCGTTTAAAATGATTAATCAATCCTCTCTCTCCGATAGCGGCCTAAGAGGAGGTTTTGACATCACTCTAGGAGCTTTTGCTTCAAGTCACTTTCCTACTGTCATGATGTGTCTTCCATAGTTTCAGTGGTGTTGAAGGCAAGCAGACTACTGAGTTAGCGCGATAGTCGTCATTTTTCCCAGTTCGCAACTTGTTCCTCGCGAGTATTTCCGATGATGTTATTAAGCATTGAGTGACCATATCAATGGCGTTAAATTAAAAAAAAAACTAAATTAAATAAGCTTTGCGTGTAATGACAATCTAACTCATAAACATCGAATCGGCTCCCTTAAATATTCGTTTTACTGACAATTTAAATAATATTAAACTCAATATATACTTAATACAATTTTCAACAACATATTTCTGTTAACTACTTTTAGTTTTTATTTATTTTTATGGCAGCCATTTTATTGAGAGATTAAATATATTTGTAATCCGAAGTCACTATGTAAATTTTTAATATACAAGCATAGTCATAGTCATACAAGCCTTTAGGTTAGAAAAGATATGGAACGAATTCGTATCACTTGCGTGGTCCTGTGCTCCACCTTCACACTCGATATCGCTTCTTGCAGTGTGAATTAATAATACTTTAGAATTATACCAGTTAAGACGTATTAAGGAAAATAAATAATATATAACGGGTGACTGGTGGCGAATTTAGTTTTTAAATTTGGAATTTAAAATCTAATTCTGCACGATACAGTTTGCACGATAATCCGCGTTAGTCGGTCCGCAAAAGAGCGACTGCCCTAACCTACACAAAAACTTTTGTGCATGAAATATTGAAAAAAGATTTTTTCCTTAAAGAAATAAAATTGTGCAAGCCCCTAAGCCTAATGATTTTAATTTGCGCAACAATTTCTGCGAGAAAATGTTAGAGCCTTTAGAGAGAGATTAAATAATTTTTAAAAAATAAAACCCGCACTTCTCTTCGTCGTAAAAATTATTGAATTTTATTTATTTCCTTTATAGTTTTTTAATGTTTATGTTTGAAAACCTAATTCTGCCACTGCGAGACATACTTACTGCGAGATCTCTATTTTTTATCTCACTGTATTTTTTTTTGAATTTTTGCTTGTGTTATTTCATACTATGTCGTGAGAAATTTGATGTATATGACACGCTAATAAATTCGAAATAAATAAAAAAAAATGATATTAAACTATTTATAATATTTTATGACTTATGGCTGATGCGCTAATTGTACCACAATAATGTTGAGCTTCAGAAGAGTACTACCCACTTTAACATGACTCGCCATTTGCTAATCGTTTTAATTATTTCTTCATTAATTTTAGGTCCGCGCCATGGAGCAGCGGTTATGCGAGTGGCCAACAGGCGCTGACGGCCCACCCAGAGCCATTTCTCGCCTCGAAGGACAAATCGAGGAACAGGTAAAATTGAAAATAACAAACTATTTTAAGGAAATGAACTAATGACTAGTATATGTTAATAATATAATTATTAAAAATATTAAACATTATTTTATTACATTTTGCAATATCTAAAGGTTGCTCCTGATTATATTTAATAGATATGAAACACCGTCGATCATAATTTGTATATTAATTTCTACATTTTTATATATTACATTTTCATTCTCAATTTTTATTCTACATAAAGTTTTTTTAAAGAATCAAAAAATTTTTTTTTACCTCAATAAATCTATGGTACCTACTGTATTTTTCCCTCAGAAGTTACGTAAAATAAAATATAAAGAAATAAATCAACAAATTAATATAATTAATATTTCTATGAATCTTGTTTGAATGATACAGTAAAAGTACACGGCTAAAAATTATAGACAAAAAACACAAAAAAAAATTTTTAAAATTAACAGAAAAATCCGATGAATTTTCGCTTCTGCCAGTGATATCAGGTAACTGTTAAAATCAAGTTAAGTTGCAATATCCCTGAGTGTCTAAATTAATTTGGTACTTTTTCACTCATAAATAATTCAGGCGCGTTCACGTAACAATAACTACTTTCAACTTTATAACCGGTTACGTCATCAGTGACGAACAACATTATTATAACATTAGGTACGTCACAAAACAAAAATCAACTGTGATGAACGTCACATTTGACATTTGAATCCGTTAGTTAAGCTTTTTTTTTTGTTTACGTGTTTTATTTGTTTACGTCACATTAACATATTAATTCGTTAGTTAAGCGTGTATTTTTTTTGTTTCTATAACCGACAATTAATGAAATATGCCAGTGTTTAAATGAAATGAAATAAATTTTAAGCTACCTATGTCTTGTATCGTGCACAACAGTGCTTAGCACAAAATGCCAGTAAATATGTTTTATGCTTTTATTCTAAATTTGATTTTCCTAACTTCAATTCCAAAAAAATATTAAATAACTTATTTAAGAACTAGAAGCGTTCTCTTTTGTTACATTTTAACCAGTAATTATAAAATATTTATAAGTATAAACATTGTTTTTTAATATTTAATTTCTATAAATTTCGAAATCTAAAAATAATAGATTTAAGATTTCGTTTTATTTAAACGAAATCGAAATGAAATGTGGTAGTATATTATTCAATAATAGTGAATAATCTTTTAAATAACATATTTACTCTAATTTTTATTATTATTGTGTAAGAAATGTTATTGTATTTCCTTTTGCTTCATATTATGTTCTAAAACTTTTCTAGTAATTTTTGATTAAAATTTTCGAAATGCTTGTATTCAAATATATTTTTCTATGTTATAGAAGCAGCTGCGTCTCCAAGACGCGAAGCAGGTAGAAGCAAAGGCAGCCCGAATAAAAGAGTGGGTTACCAATAAACTCAAAGAATTGGAACAACAAAACCAATTATTAAGAGAACAGAATGACCGATGCAACCAGCAGCTAGAACTTCTTCGAAATCATATAGCCACTCAGGGGAGCAGGAATTGTGCTGTAAGTTTCCTCCCGCTTACATTCATTACATTACATAGCTTTTCATTACTCATGTAATATATAATATATACATACTATCATTATAATTACAGGAAAAGTTTAATATATTTAGGTACATTAGGAAACTCATCATGAGGTTTATCTTTTATGTACAGTTTTGTTATTGTTTAGGGCTGTGCTCATTATTGTATAACTATGACTTAATAAATTAATTTGAATATCTCAATCACTTATTAAATTAATCAGAATAATAAAATAATTAAAATATGTTAATTCTTTAAATATTGTTATATATAACTATGTATTCAAAGATCGTTTTAATTGACTATTTGAAAACATAACATCTCATAATTCGTAAACTACATATTCAATGTAGACCATTGTGAATTGTAATAAATATTAACTCCCCAGTTTCTACCCACTCGAGCGAGTCTATCCCTCGAAGTGAGGACTGATGAAGGTACCAAGACTTCCTCAAGTCTGTTAGCTGGGAACAGACGACGATCAGAGAGTCTCGAAGGGCCACAGGTAGCCGTTGGGTTCCTTGATGTTACCATTAGGATGCTAAAAATTTTAGTTGCCACCAATGTTCACTATATTTTCTAATATTTTCACTGCACATATATTATATATTGTATTGTTTCGCATTTATTTAATTGCAAAAATGCTACATTTATATTATTATCACACTACACACTTGTGCTGGCTGTAATGAACTTTAAAAAAGAAAATCTGACTTTTTAATCTTTAATCATTTATATGATCTGACTGAATGTAAAAATTAATGAGAAACCACATTAATGATTTGCTTCCCTCATTAAAAGACATAGTTATTAATTGTAATAAATTTAAGCTACAATAATAAAACTATTACTTTTTATTCATGATACAGTAAATATGAATAGATTAGTGAAGTTATTTCATTAAATCAAAATAATATATTAATTTATTTTTAATTCAATTATAATTTCTATAAAATCATTTTAATTATGTTGACAGATTAATAGATATTACATGTCCCACATATATTATTTATGCATTGATATTTACAGCAAATTTAAGTCATCTGTTTGTAAAGGTTTTATGTTGTCTTGATCATAAATTAAGGCTTGTCTGCATTTGCATTTAAATTTCAATTATTACAATCTTTATCTCTTAAAATAATCACAGTAGTTCTTTGACCGTTGCATGACTATGTTTCATGACAAATACTAACACAATCTATTGAAATAAATCAGTATGAGAAAGCTAGAGAAACAATTAGAGTGATAAAAACTTTGTTTTATTCATTAAATCTCCCTTATGGGGGTACTAAACATTTTCTATTAATATTAAATTATTAACATTATTTAAGTACATTTGTAATAATTTGTTTAAAAGCAATTCTATAAACAATTTCTTACTATTATATGTATACATATATTTTAAAAAAGATATATATATATATATATATATATATATATATATATATATATATATATATATATATATATATATATATATATATATATATATATATATATATATGCGTGTGTGTATATATATTTTTTGTAGTTACATAATTGCTAGAACAAAATTAGCAATTTTTAATCATTTATTGTAATGTTTGGATGGCTATGTTGATTACAATAAAATAAACAACCAAAACACTACTTTTACCTCTGATAGTTTCAGGCTTCTTACACTGATCCTAAAATCTATTGCATTTAATACTAAAAATTATTATTTACCATGACATGCAAGAGAAAATAAAAATTACTTATATATACATTATGCCAGGGTAAACTTGTGTCCTGTTTTGTAAACATTGCCACCCTACGGACATTAGGATCAGAAAATGAAATTGTTTTTTCATTGTCTTTGTCACACATAATAACTACTCACTCTTACGGTACTAACGGTACTTCTCAGATGATGTCTCTGCGGCCGAAATCAACTTTGAAGACATCAATATATGTATGTGGCATGCATTATTATTAAAATTCTTCCTGTTAATTGTATGAGAAGGTTTAAAAAAGGTTTATCATCATCAGAAGCAAGCCTTTCCCATATTTGTGTAATCTGTTCTCATTGATTGACTTTTACTTAAAACAATTATATGATTGAACATGTTTTGCCGAAGTACATTAAAATGCAACTGCATGTGACATTGAAATTTGCTTATTCCATTTATAAGTATTTGTATTTTGTACAATTATTTGCCATATACAGAAGATTAGAGTTTATAAATAGTGTCGACCTAAAAATATTTAACAAAATTTATACATTATAAATTTAAGAATCTGTGATATGTACATATGATATGTAAATCATGTTATAGATTCTGAATAAGAGAAATTATAATCGTATTAGGATGGGATATATAATGTTTCTCATTTAGATAGATGTTTTTTGTATGTAAAATATGATACATACATACATATCGTCACGCCTGTCTCCCGTAAGGGTAGGCAGAGACCACAAATCTCCATCTGCTACGATCTCGGCATACTTCCCTTGCTTCCTCCACACTCATTATTCTCCTCATGCAAGCCCGCCGGTTGAGGGTACTCTTGACCTGGCCTTTCTTAAAAAGTTTAGCAAGTTGGTCAAGGTACGTTTTTCGTGGCCTTCCTCTTCCGGCCCTTCCATCCACATTCGCAAGGTAAATTTCTTTTGCCAGTCGTCTTTCATCAATTCTCTTCATGTCCCCAAACCATCTAAGCATCCCTTTCTCAACTTTTGTCACGACACCTTCTCTTACTCCACATCGCTCTCTTATAACTTCATGTCTTATCCTATTATTCAAAATAAACCCACACATACTTCTTAATGCTCTCATTTCCACCGCATTCAGTCTGCTTTCATGACTCTTCTGCCCAACCCAACTTTTACTACATTGTAGTCGGAACAAGCACTCTTCGATAAACCGTCAGTCAGGCCGTTTTAGACACATTCTGACTTTTCATAAAGAAGTGCAGAACTCCATTAACCTGATTACAGGCTTTTACTCGCCTTTCAATGTCACTTTCACATTTTACATCCTTTATAAACAATGACCCCAAATATACAAACTCATTCACTTGCTGAACTTTTTCTCCTGCAATCTTCACACTACGTCATAGTGTTCTCCCTTTCAAAAACCATCACTTTTGTCTTACTCTGCAACTCTCTTTCCGACGAAGCTAACAATACCTGGTCGTCAGCATACAAGAGGCGTTTGAAGAGCAATCCATTCATTCTTAAGCCACACCGACTCTCTTTCAGGTCCTTCAAGCATTCATTAGCAATTGTTTAATGTTATTTTACCGAAATTGATAAGTACCTTCATAATAAGTTTCCCGTTAACACAAAGGCTGACTGATAAAGAATGCTTTACAGCAGTAGGTCAGTCTCTGTATCAAATTAGTACAAAAATACAACATGACACATGAGTATAGAAATAATAGCTGTTAAATTTAAAGTTAATGTCAATTTTCTTTCATCAGCTTCCAATCAACGCATCGGAGCCCCACTATAGTACTCCAGTTCGTCATAGACGGAATCTGTCAATAGGAGCCACTAATTTGATGCAAAATACGGTCAGTGTAACACACCAAGCAGCCCTAAACACCATGAATAGAACTATGGATGAGAAAACGACGGCAAGTTTGCTGGCTGACGATTTGGTGGTAAGGATTTCGATAATGATTACATTGTTAAAAAGTAGAGTAGAATTTCATTAGTTTGATAAATATGGAACAGTCTGCAATAATTTTGCCTACAGGTTGCACAAAAATAGAAAGCTGCTCCTAATTTAAATTTGTTTAAAAAACAATAAATTTAAATATGCGAAATTAACATATTTTTGCTACATGTGGCTTTGAACCTAAGATTGTACCTAGTTATCTTTTTAAAACGGTTTATTTACAAATACCCTTATGAACGGTGCTATTTAAAGTTCATATGCTATTCTCAAAGTGATTACTTGTGTACAAATCTCTTTGAGAATAACTTAATTCTAACTGAATGTTTTAAATTACTGTTCCCCATCTGCAGGCTGCTGTCGAGAACTTAGTTGTATTGCCAACAACACCTAACACTTCTACCGACGGTGATACTACACACGACTATGCTGAAATATACACACCAAGCAGAGGTAAGCCACAACCAAAAAATAAACTTATATGACAAAATTAACTGGTATTATCGGAAATAATAAAAATATTTTTTTTTAATATTTTAATTTACGTGCAAATATTTTCCAGTCTTCTTTATAATTTGCCAACCTTATTCACGTCTTGCCAGCCATTTCCACAATTGCATCCTTCCATCTCCAAAAGTGCCTGCCTCTCTTTCTTTTGTGCCCTCTTGGGTACCATGATGTTATGGCTTTGCACCATTTCCGGACCCTTCGTCATATTCCCTGCCCATCCTTTAAATTTGATATATATTATATAGGGTGATATTATTTGGATAAATATATGTATTCTGTTACGTATTCTATGGTGTTATTATTTATGGTTCTTGCTTTAGTGGCATTTTTCATTGACCAAGGCTTTTATTTTCTCAGTGTTCATTGATAATCCCACCGCTTTAATTGCTGTATTAAGCTCCCCGGTAGTAAATGACTATAGATCTTCTTCAATGTCGGCGAAGATTGTAATGACGTCAGCGAATTTTAGATGGGTTCGTTTTTCACCATTTATATTAAAACCTCTTTGTGCCCAATTCCGTCTAATTTCCGGAAAACTTCCAACATGGCTGTGAAAAATTTCAATGACAAAGGATCACCTTGTCGTACTTAATTATTAGCTTTTCTTTTTCTAGCCTTACTATACTTCTGCTCAACGTTTTGATTTCTCTGTGCTTCCCAGATTTCTGAGTGATCCAGCGAATCAAAGCTTTACAGTAGTCCACGAAACAGCAATAGTAGAGGATGTGTTATATTGTTTGCTTTTTTCTATGATCTGCCTAATGACATGCATGTGGTCCACTGTAAAGTAGCTTCTTCTGAAGCCAGCTTGTTCTGTTGGCTGTTGTTCATCTAATGTTATACTGATACGGTTTATAATAATTTCATATATGTTTGACATTAGGCTTATGGGCTTATAATTGCTACTGTAATTTCTGTTACCTTTTTTGTGTAGGAGTTTGATAGAAGACACTATCCACTGCTTTGGTATAATTTCTGTTTTTAGGATTACATTGAAAATTTCGGTCAATATTGGTACTATATAATTTTTTGTGTTAATTAATATTTTCTTTGATATGCTGTCTGGCCCTGTTGGAAATAATGTAACGTAAATTAGTGAATTTCTAAAATATTCTATTAACTAAATTTGTAATGAATTGTAATTTAATCGTTTAATCACTATGAAACATTCATATTTTTTTGTTTTTTAGAACGCACACCAGCATGGCAAGGGACAGTAAATGTAATAGTCCAAGGCAACAGTAGGGGAGGATCATCAACTGGGGAGAGCTCGACTTCCGAAAACCCCAGACCACCCACACCACCGCTGCATCGCTTCCCAAGCTGGGAAGCTAAAATTTACCAAGTAATATTGTTTATCATTATACTAAAATTCATCGAGCCATAATCAGTCACTTTTGTACACCTCCAACGGAGAATAATGGACCTACTTTACCCCAAATAAATTTTCAATTGGCTTTTACTCTTAACAAACAATGTTAATAAAATTCTATACAACAATTTGTATTACTTCTTAGGTAGCAGACGATGGACTTCAGCAGTCCGTAGAAGAAGAGTTAAGTCCCCCTCCGTGTCCGAGACCAATGCACGAATCTACCAGCTACCAAGATATATCCGTACCTGTCTATGCTACAGTTAAAGGGGTAAGTTTTGTTTCTGCATCGAAGTGAGCGTCGCCATGCTAACTTTATTCTAATCATCACAACATATCACAAAATGTTTATATCGTACTCCATGTTGAAGGTGAGCGAGATATATAAAACGAGAGATACAGAAAACACGAACGAAGGGGGGAAAATGCTTTTGGGTTTCACTTCAATATCGGGCGTATCTGGGCCTCAAGAAACGAGCCTATTTTTTTGTAATGTCCGGCATCGTATCAGCAATTTCCACGGACAAACAAGTGAGCCACTATCGAGAATCCATCGACTACGAGACGTTTGAAAAACTATTAATAAACATTTACGAATTTTTGTAAATTTAAATAAAATTTTTACACCAGCGTGTTTATCACAGTAGCAAGCGACAAACAATGATATTTTAAATTTTTTATATACTTGTATAGTTTGATAAAGAGTTGTGTGCATATAATTTTTTAGATGTCACTTGTTGTGTTTCAGCGTGCCAGCCAGATAAGATCGATGCCATTTACCGGAGATTCCTCTGATGACTCTTCAGACGGGGAAGAGTCTATGGGGGTTACCGTACAAAATACTCCACATCACAATCCCGTATATGGTGAGTTAAAACAGTTTACTTACTGTAAAATGGAAATTCGCTTTTATTATAATTTATAATTGCACTTATAAATTTATTATGTAAGTTAGTTTTTTAATGCGCTAATGATCTGTAAATAGAAAAGAATTATAATATTTATGCTAATAATTTCTGTCTGTAAAATGTCCTCTATTGACGGAACAAATTTAAGTTTTCTTGTCTATGACGTTATTTTACATGAATTACTTTAACCCCATATTTATGTTTTGTATTAATAAATAACTAGTATAGATAACTGAACATTAAAATCAAAGCATCATCGGTTGGATGTTTATTTTCAATATCAAGTATGCCTGCCTGAATTTACTTAAGCAATTTTAATATAACGCTATTTCATATTAACGCTTATACATTATCACACTAACTCACAGGTGGGCAGTCATCCAACCAAATGCCAATAAACAACGTGAACCTCACAAACATACTCCCAGCTTCCATACAACAAAGTTCACATGGCTTAGTGTTGTCTAACAACACGAATGGACAATGCAGTTCATCGGACACCAGTTTAAGCGCTAGCAGTCCTTCTAAAAGCGTCAAAACTAGTTCTAGTTTGAGTCCCGCTAAAAGGTCTAGTAGTGGATCTCCTAGTAAACAGAGTAAGACTAGAGGTGAGTTGTTTTTCTCTATATGATTTGCTTTATTAGTGGATATTCTAGTAAAGATCTAGTAGTGGATATTCTAGTATAGATCTAGTAGTGGATATCCTAGTAAACGGAGTAAGACTAGATGTGAGTAGATTTTTCTGTTATGATTTGAATTATTACATGGATTATGTGATTTTTGTACAAGACTTAATATATAACTTTATCAAATTAAGCGGATTGGATACATATCATATGTTGTGACATTTTAAATTAGTAAAAAAATGACGGATACTGTATTAAGACCATCCTATGATAGCCTACGCATTTCTGAGAGACCAGTAACGCGTGTTTAATGCTTCTGGTGCTGTAGATGTCTATTGATGGCGATGATTGCTCTCAATCAGGCGATACGCTTGCTTGTTTACCTTACTATACCATAAAAATTCACTCTTTAATATAGGCTTCTCTAAGTGGAATACTGCCACTGTACATTTATTTCTAATTGAACACATGAGATACCAATTACATGAACTATAACGAAACAAGATAATGGTTGTGTTTTGTTACCGCGTTCTATCTTAACGAGCTTACCGCGCTGCTGAAGCAAGGTTTAATTTAATATTTATTTTTGTTGTCTGCAGACACTTCGTTTGAATCAGGCATGTCGGACGATTACGCAATACCACCAGACGCAGGATCATGCGAGGGTGCATGTCGGGGAATGTCGGGGGTTGCAACAAGCTCAGGTATCGTGGGCGCACAAGGAAGTATCGTTAACCCTGGAGCGGACTCACCGCGACGACACGATGCATTGGAGAAGAGTGGACATCTTGCCAAACTTGGTGGAAAACTTAAGACCTGGCGAAAGAGATGGTATGTGTGTATGAAATAATATAATTTGTATCCAATCGATAAATTAAGGATAAATTTAACGCGAAAATGCCTTTTGTGCTCGCACATACAACATACATACATTCTGAACAGATAGTGCGTTTACATCATTATAGTTTACTTGTAAAAGTAAACATGTACGTCTACATCCTTAGTTTTTTATCGTAGGTTCGTCTTAAAAAACGGAACACTTTCTTATTGGAAATCTCAGTCGGAGGTTAACCGCAAGCCTCAAGGCCAGATTGGTTTGGGTGAAGCTTGCAAAATTTCTCGAAACGACGGCGCCGCTACCTTCGAGATATTCACTGGCAGTCGGACGTATTACCTTACAGCCGACAGCATTGCTACCATGGAGGATTGGATTAGAGTGTTACAGGTAAGTTGTTACTCGAGAAAGTGATGATATTGTTTGAAATCACAATTAAAGTTACTTAATTTCAAATAAATCTTTCCTTTTTTTTACATTTTCAATCCTATCTACTGGATTAAGAATTTTGTTTTATTAGTTTGAAAAATTTGTTTGATTGCGTTTATATCCTTTTTCATATTTATATAAAAATAAGCATAAAAACTATGTTTACTCAGCTAGAATTGTTTTTATTAATTCAACATAATTAAAATTCAATTTATCTTGATTAATTAATATTTATAAACGTTCACTTATTTCAGATTGCTGCACAGTATCTGCCATATCTAATTACCCGGACCTTTTTTTATCGAATGAGCTGACATATGTGTACATATATTTTTCCAGAATGTTCAAAGACGTAATGCTACGAAGTTGTTGCTGAGTAAAGAAGACAACAAGCCCACAATTCAAGGCTGGCTTACCAAAGTCAAAAATGGTCATGCCAAGAAAAGCTGGTGTGTCCTTATTGGCAAGATGTTCCTATACTTTAAATCTCCGGGAGATCAAGTACGTATTTTTACAAATGTAATATGTTATAAAAATATAGAGACCAACTTGTCTGTATTATATAAAATGGTAGTAGGAATATAATATTATGAAGAGTTAGTAGTTACATAACACCTTACTAACAGTTGATAGTTTGATATAACTTTATAATCAAAAATGAATTTCTGAACTCCTTTCTTTGAAATATTATGACAATTCAATCGATAACAGATCATGTAATTATAACAATAAATGTATTATTATTTTTTTTACGTTGACCCATTCCTTACATCTATATATTATATATAAATTCTATGACTAAAGTAGCATGACTAATAAAGACTGTTATATAATACTAACACCTAAAGGCGTGATTTTTTAAACAGTTGACCATCTGTCTATTTCTCTTTATAGATTTCGTACTTTCGCCAAAAAACCATTTTTTTTTAATTAATTGAAATTAATTTGGTTATAGTAGGTAGTTTAGCTATATCAATATTAAATATACCATCTAGTCCTTTATCTTTCCCTTATTAGAAAAAATATTAGGGTACTTTTCCGTTTTTCCTACATTATTTGGCGATTTTTCGCTTGCACCAGGCTAACGGAAATGTACCAATATTTGTAATTACACAATTAACTCATTTTTAAATACAAATATTCCAGAACCCCACAGGGCAGATCAATATGCGCGACGCACGCGTGGAAGACGTAGAACACGTTTCCGATTCAGATTCCGAGGAAAAGAACGACGAGCGCTCCCACCTTACGGTCGCTATCTATCCGCAGCACCAGGTAATTATTTACACACAAAAGTATACATAAAACTACACATAAAAGTATACATATGCCTAAATTATATATACACATACATATGCCTAAATTAACGTTGAGATGAAACTTGAATATAAAGCCTTGGTAGTGGTAGAGCCACGCTGCAGACGAATACTTTGTCAAGAATGGCATATTAATAGTCTGTAACATGAATGGACCGGCTCGCCCGGGGAATTACTACACTTCTGAAGAAAATCGGCGTCTGAGTGGTAGCTTAGCTACCACGCTTCGTCCCGTGAGCGATTGAGTTCAGGTGGCCCAATCCCCTTCCCTCCACTGTTCGTCCCTCCCATAATCACACTTTCCAAAAAGGCCGGTAATGCTTTTGCACTGCCTATGGCACTGCGGATGTTTATAGGCAGCATTGATTGCTTTGCATCAGGTGACACGCCTGCTTGTTTGCCTTTCTATCCCATAAAATAAAAAAATAAAGCCTTTGAAAATATATATTGAAAATATATAAAATTAAAAAATATAGCCTTTAAAAATACATACATATATTCACGGCTATTTCCCGTAGGGGTAGGCAAAGACCACTTATATTCACCAACTACGATCTACATTAAGAAGTATGTGTGGGGTAACTTTGAATGATAGAATAAGGAATGAAGATTATGAGAGAGCAATGTGGAGTAAATAAAGGTATCGTGGCAAAAGTTGAGAAAGGGATGCTTAGATGGTTTAAGCATAAAGAGAAGATGGATTAAAGACCACTGGCAAAAATTTACGTCGCGTATGTGGATGGCAGGGTTGGTAGGAGAAGACTGAGGAAAATATACTTTGACCAAATTGTCGAAGATTTTAGGTAAGACCAGGTCAGGAGTCCCCTGAACCTGCGAGCTTGCATGAGGAGAATGATGAATGTGGAGAAAGCTAGGAAAGTATGCCGAAACCCTTTCATTTATATTAATTAACATTTTTATTTTTCAGGGCCCCACATATTTGCTGTTCGAGAGCAAAGCCGATAAAGATGCATGGTTATACCAACTAACAGTGGTCAGCGGAGGTGGGCTTAGTCAGGGCACCCACTTCGAGCATTTAGTACACAAGCTTATGGAAACTGATGGTGACCCAAGTGAGTACATTGTATTCATACATCTTAGAATTAAGTAAATCGTACATATATGAATCTTACAATCTATAAATATTATTAAAATAACCTTTTAAATATAGCGTAAACAATCAATAAATTACTAATATCAACAAATTGATTAAATTACTCTCTTACGGTGCCAAAACGTGGATACTGACAGTCCGTCTGTTTTACAAGCTCAGAGTCACTATGCGAGCTATGGAAAGAGCTATGCTCGGAGTTTCTCTCAAAGAACCAAAGTCATTGACATATTCTTTCGCATTAGCAATCTAAAGTGGCAATGGGTGAGTAGTCTCGTTTGTCAGAAATCCTACAATCGCTGGAGTATTCGTCTACTCCAGTTGGAGTGCAGACGCGTTTTTGGCAAACGTAGTGTAGTTCGCCCCCCGGCTAGATGGTGGGGCGATCTGCGCAGGACGGTTGGCAGAGAGTTGATGCGTGAAGCCGCAGATCAGCCTAGTTGGCGCTTGCTGGGGAGGCCTATTTCCAGCAGTGGACTGCCGTAGGCTGTTGATGATGATTAGATTGTTAACAGACCTTTAAATTAACATTTTCAGTAAATATTAAATTGAAATCGAGAATGAAATGAACTTTACATAAGACTGTTAAACTTTTCATAAAATAAATAACAACTTTACAGACAAGGCTTTCCTAAGATTTTGAGCCTACAATCTGAGGTTTTCCATAAATAAAAACAAACAAAACTATGATATGAAAATGAACTTTTGTTTGTCATCTTTTTTTAAGAAAAGATCTATTTTATCATACTGTACAAAATTCGAAGGAGAGTGTTGCAAATATAAAAGAAAAACAAATTAAATTTACAGATTGCGTACTGTGGCGGCATCCGACACTCTTGTATTCAAAGGAAAATATTTCATCTCCTCTCACGTCCCTTAACTCTGAAGCACTGCAAGCTGAAGCTTTAAAATTATTCAAGGTATATATTATATGTCATATTGTACGTTAAATGTCACAGAGTTCGAAATGTCGAAAAAATTAGAAAAGGCCTAATTTTCTCCGTCCGAAGAGTCCGTCAATTATCCAATCAGGACTAACAGACTACAAGCACGAAAATATTATATAATATACAGATTCACTATGAAGGAAAACATTTGTTATTTCAAAGTTAATAAAGTTCTAACATTTTTAAGGAATAGAACAATTAGAATAATGAGTTGGGGGAATCGTGGCCACAGTGAGTGAGTTTTTTTGAAGATTCCAAATATTGTCTGCCATGTTTTTCTTCATTTTATCTGGAATATCATAGCAAAAGATCTCACCGAACAGCTAGATCCTTTAGAACTAAAGAGGGATATCTCATCTCTCAGCATATTATATAGATTTTACCAAGGATAGGAGTTCTTCAAGGATAATTCTGGCTGCTGAATTCGGGCGTTTTCCAAAAATTTCTATCCACGCACTACTACCCTGTGGAACCTCAAACGGTGTTCCCGTACCGATACGACATTGAAACCTTCAAATAACCAGCCCACACTTTCGTTAAAGGCCGGCAACGGTTCCACAACGCCTATGGCACTGCGGATGGATGTCCATGGGCGGCGTTGATTGGTTTCTATCAGGTGACAAGCCTGCTCGTTTGCCTATATATCCCATAAAAAACGCAAAGAATGGTAAGATAGATAGGATGTGTATGTTTTCAGTGTGTACAACTGTTCATGTCTGTCGCGGTGGAACACGCCGGCATCGATTATCACGTGGTACTTGCCCAGAATGCGCTCCAGCAGTGCCTTGAAGTGGGGGAGCTGCAGGATGAGCTGGTCTCGTGCCTCGCCAAGCAGACCTCGCCGCACATACATTCCAAGCATGGCGTGCAGGTAACGCGGCGAATAAACGCTAAGGCGAGGCTTAAGAGCGTAAGTTTGCTTTTTCCTTTAACCACGCTTGTCAGATCCATGGCCAGGTATACATTTAACCCTTTCGCTCCGACTGGCATATATATACACCCTCGAACAATGACCATTCATATACGAAGAGCGTATATATGTATATATATACGCTATGGTAAAGTGGGCGCGCGGGTACGGAAAGCGTACATTTACGTTCATAACGTATATACTTTTATTTCATAATTTACATAAGACACTTTTATTAATCGAGTACCTGCTGAATATTCGTGTTCTGTTGAATGAAATTAAATGTATCAGCTGCAGTAAACGAGTATTAATATTATATTCGGCTTTAAATACTTTAGTGATTTTGTTGTACTAAAAATACACACTACTAAAAATACACTATAATACAATATTTAAAAAAAAATATGATTATATTTTTTTATATTTAAGAAAGTTAAATGATATTACTGAATATAACATGAATAATGATATTTATCATGTTTGTAAAATTTAGAGAACAAGAAGCAAATTGTAATTACTTCGTAGCATTCCGTACTTCAGTAGCAGCTACTCAGTAATGCGCTGTGTTCACAGCGAGCACATTTTGACTCAAGCGCTCCGTGGCGAAAGGGTTAAATATAAAAAGTATCTTCACACGAAATGATACTATGAAGTTGGTCTTGGCTATGGCACTGAAGCTAAAGAGCTGTAAGGTTTCTTAAATACTTGTAAAGTTAATTCAGTTTATTAATAGGCATTAACACATCCAACAAAGTCTTTGAAAGAACTAACTTAAAGAAATCAAAATTTATTAAAACATTTGAAAAATATTTTTGATTTAAAGATGTAAACTGGTTAAACTAACTTGTGCTTAGTTTTGTTTTTCCTTACAAAAATTTACTAAATATAATTATTTAGTATATAATTCTGTATTTAAGGACATATATTTCTTTACAGTAACTTAAGAATATAACAGCTCTCATAATTTAGTTAATGCCTACTAAGCAGAATACTCCAGTGTTGAAACAAAAATACAATGTATAAAAATAATATACAACCAATTATTAAACTATATACATACGTATATTTACCACAGGAGTAGTCTTAAAATTCGTTTTCATTTGCTATATGTTACGAACAGCTTTGATCAAACGATCTGTCCGTAGCTTCTTATCTTCAAATAAAATACAACATGGCATTTGATATTACCAAACAGTGAAAAAACATTCTTAAAAAATTTTGACTTAAATTTGGTGACATCAAGAGCTATTATTGAATATAAAGCTTTACTGGGTTTTGTAAAATATAATTTGTGTACGATTAACAACTAATAATAATAATAAATTTAATGTTCATGTAAAATTTAGGCATTTATAGTTTGCTGTTGAATATTAAAATCTTCACATTAATAGATAAAAATAAATTGTGTATAAAGTATTACAAAAACAATATTAATGATAATGTTTTACAAAAAACTAGCTTTATATTCTTTGGACTAGCTAGCTTATGAGCGCTTTAATGCTTTTCTCATATGTCATTATAGGATTCATTACTCACCTGTACAGAGTATTAGCTTATCTGTATCATCACTGATAGTGTAGTCGAAACATTATGCTCTTAACTGTGCAATAATCGCTGGTATAGCTTTCTTGCCACCACCATTGGTTAAACGTTTTGTCTTTTAACTATGTAGACTTTAAAATATGCTCTACAATTTATTTCGAGGTGTATAAAATATGTTATTTGCAGTGTACACATTTTGCTTAAAAAGCTAAGATTATTTGTGTTGTAAACTTAAATATACACTAACAAACCATTAGTACTACAAAGTACATGTAAATGCTTTGTGTGTTGCTATAAACCAAAAATAAATGGCTTACATGTCACGTGGCTGATCAACTTGGAATTGTGTATGTGGGTATTTTATTGGCTTCTGAAAATATATGCGAAATTGTATTTATCAAATATCTAGCTAAACATCTGCTCATTTAGTTCAAATTATTGTGAAGGCAATTATATTCCAACTTGATCTTGAGTTCTGGCAACATTTTTTTTAATAATGTCAAGTTAGAATGCACATTTTAACAGTACATGTAATATTACTTTACGAAAACATACAAAAAGAACAAACAATTATTCGCTAATTATTACAATGTTGCCACAACATGAAAACGGTATGTATCTCATCATTAATTTTCAAATGGAATGTTGGTGTAAATTTTCCCCAAAGTTTTATTTGTTTCTTATAAAGTTATAATTCCTGAATGTTTGTCCCCTTACCCAATAGATTCAGGGAATGATTATCTTTTTACATTTACATATATCATCCATTCTCTCATAGCTAGTCCCTTCGCACTGTTAGATCTCTATGTTATGAACGATTGATGTTGCAAGTTGTTTTAGATTTTTTTATTAGATATATATTTTGTTATTATATATATTTTTAATAAAGGTAAGTTTAAGGCGTACTTATGAGTAACAATAAACATATGACTGCATAAAATATCTGGTTTGTTTCTGGTGTTACATTCATTTTATCATTCACATTGTAATTTTCTAATACAGATTTTCCTTATGTTAGAAAAGTAAACTAACCATTGTTTGAAAGGAAAATAATGGATAAATCAAAATTAAAATGTCACTCATTTAAATAATTCTTAAACAATTTTATATTGTACTATATTTAAATTTTGCACATTTTCAATGGAACTTTACGATCTTTTTATTTGTATGAACATTACTATAAAAAGCGATACTAGAAGATAACCGTGATTTTCTCATGTTTTAAATAATTACTATTAGCTATTGTGATCAAACATTCTTTACGAATATAAACAGTTAACAATTAAAAATGAAAACTAAAAGTTTTCTTAATACTTGCTCAAACATGTTATGTTTATGCGTATAAAGTTTGACATTCGTTATTATTCCTAAAAAATAAAAAAAAACCCACCAGTTATTTTAACAAAATTATATATTAACTTCGATTCAAAAGGAAGAAGTAATACCGTTAAATCGTTTTCAACGACGAAACTAAAAGCCTTAGAAGAAATATATGATGTAAAATAAAAAACGGTCTAACTTTAACGTAACTAAGCGTCAATAAATTTATTCATAATGATTCCCGAGTCATGAATTTACTAAAACAAATATCCATACGTTTTCTCTTCGCTTTCTTTTCCTTGTTTTAAATTATTATATATTACACTTAGCTGAAAGCTGAAAAAAATAAACACTTCTTATTTTAGGAACTCTTAACTGTTGGATATTTCGCCTCTTTATTTTCTACATATACTTAACTTTAAAAAGTAAACTAACAATATAATAGATATTATGCAGTTATACTGTTCGATAACCACACTTCAAGCAACCCCTTGTAAATATTAGGTGTGCTATTCTGGTAATTTGATCTCACAGCAGAGTTACAGTTTCGTAAACACTGTTTAACATTTCATTGGCAATTTTTTTGCACCTGCACTAATTTAGGAGTCAATCGACTTGACTTGAGAGGTGACTTCGTATGTGTGATGCGCACATTATTTAAAATTACTTTTTTACAATTTTATTATACGGCAAACCATTTTTATTACTTACGTAATAAAAATTATTGAGTTATATTTATTCTTATCTTAGATACAACTGCGCGAAAAGAATAACAATAATATTTAATAAATTGTATTGTAATTTCTGAAGAGACTTTTTTTTTACTTACTTCGGTATTCTACATCAACCCGTAATTACTAAGTACAGAAATTAGTACAGAAACAAAACTAAATTTTCTAAATATTTATTTTTGTACGAACTATAACCCATTAGTCCCACCATCCTATAGTAATGAAGGGCCCCCACTGATTGTCCGAACACCAACATTTCATTTGTACAGCAACTGCTGCTATGTGCGACACAATCGCTGTTCACTTGCGACACGGGAGCATCGTCGGTTGGTGGCGACAACAAGAGCGGAGACCTACCGCCTAACGCAGCGGGCTCGCCTAGCTCTATACAGGTAAAATCGACTTAAAATGTATAGACAAAGGGTCGATAAGTATCAATTTTGTCACATCAAAAAGGTTGAGTTATAGTAGAATTCTAAGCAAGGAAATGATTACTACCGATTAATAGAGTCAGGTGTTACTTTGCGGAAATCCATTACTGTGTAGACAGTTAGAATTTTTACTTGGACAAGAACCGCGACAAATAAACAAAAGTAGAATAATAATAATGTGTTTTTTACCGGAGGAAGTGGATTTCCAGGGAACTTAAACTAAATCTTAAGACGACTTCCCTAGAGTTGTCGGTTTTCTTCTCTATACTATACCTGATGATGCTTTGAGTTGAGGCGAAACACGTGTTCTGAACATTATGGAAGAGTGGCGGTTTGTGTTTTATGTTGGTGATAGTGGTTGGGAGGTAGAAAGTTGCTGACGGCCGTTTTTCGGTAAGATTTAAGTTCTCTAAAAATCCATATGCTGCACTAAAAAACACACTACACTACTATAACATAAGATATATAATAGAATAATCAATGTGAGTCTTTGTCACTGTTATTTCACTAGTGATTAATCACTATCAGTGATTATTTTTACGTGATAATTATTATCACCGCAGTAACATTTGTATGATAAATAAATGGTTACCTTTGTTACCATTCATTTATCATAGAAATAGAAAGAAGGTATGATACTTCCGTCTGATAAATGTCGTAGTAAAAATAACTTCATTCAGTGATTTTTGTCGTGTAACATATATGTTTATTAGGTTTATTAAAATAATAAATTACTGTAATTGCGTATCATAATTCTATAAATATCTTATATAAAAAAAAAACAAAATTTCTTTCTTTCATTTACATGGAAAATAAGGACGTATGAGAGAAGTATATTTATTTTATAAGTAAAATTATGCGAACTTTGTACACGTAATACTTTATTATTGCTTCCTCACTATCAAGTCCAAATAATATTTTTTGTAATTGTACTTCAAATCTACTTCCCTGCATTTAATAGAAATTAAGACTCTTAACCAAAAAAAAAAGAACGAAAAGATGCAAGAAGAGAGAGATAAATTATTAGTAGTTTCGTACTAATTATGAATTCTAGGGCAAACCCCGTATACACGTATGTAATGTTTAGATGTACTGTGTAATAGGAATTTATAGACCAGAATTGCTAATTAATATTTTAGCAATTCTGATCTAACAAGTTTAGATACGTATTGTATTTTTTGTGTAAATGACAAGCTATTGAGAAACAAGTTACATAATCATATTTTTATTGAAATAAGCATTTTGATTTTTGAAAGAGAAATCATTTAAATGTCTACACACTCTATAATCGTTACTCTACAATTTAATGTTGTAGAAAACGAAAGATTAATAAATTAACCTTAGAAAAATAACCTAACTACTATTGTTTTCGAAGCCAATAAAATTCGTATAGGTGATTTAATTTTGATAAATTTGTTTCAATTCTTGTGACCAAATTTTTATATGAGAAAGGCACCTGAGAGCGTTTGTAATGTGTTGTTTTTAAAAATTGTCATTAATATTATTAAGATACGCTTAACATTTTAGACATTTTTTAAAATAAAAAATATCTAAACTATTAAGCATATCTTGAAAAATTAAAACTAAACATATTTTTAATATTAAAAAAATGCAAAGAGGATTTGAAAATCATATCTTTATAGAGCAAATGTAATTGAACGACATTTCGAATATGTTGCTAACAAAAGAAGCACTGCAATAAATTTATTAATTACAGGCACCTATTCTATCAGTGGACTGTAAAAGCAACCCGCCCACATACAGTTTCGTTCAGGGCTGGCAGTTGTTAGCACTCGCTGTAAGCCTCTTCGTACCGAGAAATAACAGGTTACTGTGGTATTTGAAACTGCACCTTAGCAGGCACTCGGATTCCAAGTGAGTTTAAAAAACAGAATTAAATTTATTGAGTTAAATATTTATACTGTTCATATATACTAACTATAGCTAACAATTAACGACATAACTGACTGACTATACTTCTTTGCAAAAAAACGTGCGAGTTTGTTATTTCTACATTATTCGCTTTAATAACCCAACTACGTTACTGGTATTTAATAAAGAGTCTGGGTATGAAAAAAAGATAATTAAAAAAAAAACAAATTGAAAGTTGTTTTTTAAAAAATAATCCCTTTTTTAGTTTGAATGGCTTGTAACTTTTTAATTACTTTTCGCGCGTTTGTTGTTCGAAGGTTCAATCAGGCAACTAAAACTAACTTCTTGTTATTTTCAGTAGAATGATTTATGTTTGTCTCATCATCCTGCCTTATTGAAACTTAAAACAGATGTTTTCGTGTCTATTGTAATGGCAAAAAAAGCAATAAGAGCTAGTAAAATTATAGCGCTGCTGGAAGAGAAGTGTAGCCAATGTAACATTGGCTATATAATCCCACAGCGGTTAGCGTACTCTTCTCCGATGAAGACGAGGTCATACACGTTATTAATTTTTTTTAATGTTTTTTTAATTAAAGTGTCATAAATATACTCATAGCCTTAATTTCACTATACTCATACAAATGTCCATTATTACCGATTCTAGGATTTAAGTGTTAAAATAAATCTAAAAAAGGCATTTCTAGTCATCTAAGCTAATATGTTACTTAAAATATTAATATTATCCATAGCAAAGCCAATATATATTGTAGGGTAATACTGTAAGGTGCCCATTTTTTCCAAAGGATATATATAGCGACACAACCATAAATTTTTTTTAAAGCGTGGTGGTTTTACAAATCGGAAGACCCCGTAGGACATACAATCTTATGACATCTGTTAACCGTTGTTGTTTATTATTCTACGATTTATAATTTCAGAACGGAATGCGGTAAATATGCAGCTTATTGTTCGCGAGCTCTTGAACGTACGATACGTAATGGTGGCCGAGAAGACAAGCCATCTCGAATGGAAGTGTTGTCAATATTGCTGAAAAATCCATATCACCACTGTCTACCACATGCAATACCCGTGCATATGCTCAATAATACTTATCAGGTATGTTACTTTATTTATTTACCGGTTCATACATATTTAACGGAAAAACACTTCTTTATATTTAGATGATATAGTTAATAAACACGGAGTATAGAATTTCATTATTAGACATAGGTCTCCCTCAAGTTGAGTGGATTTTTCGTAATGCCACGTTAGCACACAAGCGGCACCAATTCGCTGGTAGAACTAGCTATGTCACACTGGTGATACTAATTACTGCCTGTGATTATTTATTTTATTTTATCACGCTCTTCAATGAGTTCTCATACATGGTGCATAAATTTGGACGATGAAGATGCACGTACAAAAGTATCAATAGAGATGAAGACGCTGAAGTAGTCGGAAAGAATAACCCAGTTCGATAAAATCCGGAACGAATCTCTCTGCAGTATTTTTGAAATTGTTGCTATACCGGATAAACTATCTAAAAGGAGCATATGGTCAAAAATGCACCCCAGAAAGTGGACCAGCGTGACCCATCTTATAATAAGAAAAGGACTACCAGACCTGACAACTCTGAATCGAGTGACTTGGCGCCAAAAAATAAGAAGGCACAATTCCACCTACGTTTGGATGCACAAAACCAAGAAGATTATTTATGTCATCAATCGGTCATCACAGTCTCGTCTGTTATATCTATGTAAACAAAATGCATCGCTCGCAAGTTAGATTAACGTGACTAGATACAGTTTTCCGCCCTCAGGCGGTACGATCTCTACAAAACAGACGAAAACCGATCTCGGCTACGCCGCCTCCAAAGGGCTGTAAGAGAGCGCACAGCCGAGTTTCGCGCGCTCACCTGGGACAACCTGCTTGAGAGCTTATCCCCCGACGACCATGCATACTGGCGTCTAGCGAAAGCTCTCAAGACGGACTCCACCGCGTCATTCCCACCGCTTGTCAAACCCAACAGCAATGCGCTCGCGTTCGATGACTTGGAGAAGGCAGAATGCTTAGCTGACAATCTAGAGGCCCAGTGCGCCCTCTCCACCAAATCATTCGATCGATTCGATTACGATTATAAAGCTGATTACGATTATAAACCTGATTATGATTATAAAGCTGTTAAAGCCAATAGGCTACCAGCATTAATATCTTCGAATCCAATAATAGATACAGTTTTGCGTTCTTACATTGCATCGCTGCGATATTATATTTTGGCACACATTAACGATAATCGTTTTATTCATCAGGTAATCAGCTTCGACGGTTCAACAACAGTAGAAGAGTTCTTATCAACACTCAGTACAGAACTTGGGTGTCGAGAATCTGCGGCTTCTGGTTTCGCGCTGTTCAGCGATGACCCTATTGAAAAAGATTTAGAACATCACATCAAGCCTGACAAAAAAGTATGTTCAATGAATTATGTAAATATCAAAACACTTTTTTCAATACTTCGTTTCTTAATTCAGTGGCGATTGTGACTGCCACAACACGTCGTAAGCGTTTTCATAACAGCTATAACACGAATTTCACGATGTTAATGTTTTACAGTGACCACAATACGTTGTGAGCTGTTTTTTCATTCAATAAGCGTTTTCAACGTATCATATACTAATATTTGAAAAAAAAAACTTTGTACCTGTTTTTAAGTACACTGCGCGCGAGATTTGATGGAGAAGGAATACGATCTCGACCACTGATGACTCTATCTCTTTTTATGTTCAAATTATTTATATACATAAACATAATACATTTATAATCACTGTGATTTTGTGATTTCAGTTGTGCGACGTAATATCAAAATGGGAGACCGCGTTACGTGAGAAAGGTTCGGGAAAGTTTGAGAACTCTCGTGTAATACGGCTGACTTATCGCAACCGACTTTACTTTAAAAACTCATTGCGTACTGAGACGGACAAAGAACGATTGTTGCTCTGTTACCAAGTGAATCAACAAGGTACATTAAAATGCATTTATAAAGTGGATTAATACTTTCTTAATAACTGTTCAAGTGACAATTGTTGTACGTGTTTATTCTATTATGTTACTTTGGCAAAATTATTTTTTTTTTTATATATATATTTTCACGCCTATCCCCCGCAGGGGTTGGAAGAGACCACAGAGCTCCATCCGCTGCCATTCATCGCAGCGAAACGACTCGTCATTGGTCGCAAAATTATTTAAGTCGATTTAAAAGTTGTTCATTCTGATATTGTCTATCAATACTTGATGACCCATCTAATTCACAAACTCAATGTCGCTCAGAAAGCTATGGATATATGTTCGATGATTTTCTCTGGTGTATAGAATTCGTAATAAACAAATCTTCCAGAAATCCAAAATCACTGACCTAGCTCTTTGAGTTAGGAAACTGATGTGACAATTGGCGTTTAACTTAAAATTACGTTTGTCTTAGAATCGAAATTCGCAGGAGAAGACGATTGCTGGAGTAGAGACGGCGGCTCAGATTCATCATCAGAGTGACGTTAGATAGCTGGCAGAAACTGAATGCGTGTAGCGGAAAATCTTGCTTAATGATCGTGTACGGCCTAGTACTTCTAGCCACAAGCTTCCCCTATGCTTGTGTCTAGAAGTAAAATACTGATAATGATAAAAATGTGTCAGTTTATATTTTTAAACATCAATGTATAGCAACATTTATTTAAAAAAATAACCTTTGTGATTGTAATTGCACTTTTATATTTTTAAATGATAACAGAAAGCTGACCATATTTATCATAAAATGTGGTTAGTTGATAATGATAATCAATGTTTTATTTCTAACTATGATATTATGTTTCATTTCTAAATATTTTCTATAATCTCTCCAGTTTATCGATACAACATTGGAACCTTCAAAAACAAGCCTACACTTTTCTTAAAGGCTAACAATTCTTCACTGCCTATGGCACTGCGAATGTTTATGGGCGGCGTTGATTGCTTTCCATCTGGTGACTCGCCTGCTCGTTTACCTTCGTATCCGCTAAAAAAATGTTTCAGTTTTAGCTAGACTTACATATATTTTTCTGTTTTTTTTTTCCAGTGGTAGCGGGTCGATTCCCCGTAAGTCGAGAGCTTGCCGCCGAGCTCGGCGCATTAATCGCACAACTGGACATGGGCGATTACTCTCCGTCAAACACGCAACACAATCAGCCTCTAGCGCACCGTTTCTACCCGTACCGATACAGAGCTGGACTTAGTAACGAAGAGCTCCGGTTCGTTAAAAATTATGTCATACTAGCTGTAGGCCGCGGCTCCTGCCGTGTTCGTTAATCTTTAATGTATTAATATTCACATTCAATAAAAGTAATAGTTATTTGAACGATATAAACTAAATGAAATTGAATATCTGTATTAATGACATAATCACCAAAAAACTAACAAATTAAATTAGAGAGAAAAATACTAAATAAAGAAGGGAATAAATCAAAAATACGATATACCGAGCAGTAGTGTGACGTCATGAAAATGTATGTCACTAATATTGTTTATAAATCCTTACGGTTATTTATTATTTATTGGCTTAAAGAATTTTTTTTTATATAAAATTAATATCCCTTAAATATTAAATAAAAGGTATTATTAATTATTATTTTGCAAAACCACATCAATTCATAAACTAGTCTTTGAGATCTTTAACAGATAAGATAAGTTTAGATCATTTTCCATTAAGTTATTTCTATTAGTTATTATAATCAAGAATTAAAATCATGTAATGAATTAAGTTACACTTTAAATGAATCTACCCATAAATCATGCGACAGCGAAAGTGTAAAAATCATATTGCAAATGCGAATGCTCATGCATATGCGAATTATATTCATGTTTGTTTGTGTGTGGCTCTAACGAGGAGTTTCTCGATTTTATTTACTCCGATTTTAGGTGTGGTTAAGTGCCACTCACAAGAAAAGGAGTTATTATCTTAATCACTTGTTTCTTGTCTTTGAGTGGACAGTATGAGAAGTCAGGTGTTGACGATCGATTTTTTCAGGGATGTTGAAGAGAAATTACGCTCGAAGTGGGTGGCACTAAAGGGCAGAAGTACAGCCGATTGTGTAAGAATATACCTCAATTGCACGAGAAAATGGCCCTTCTTTGGCGCAACACTTTTCCAGGCCACTGTAAGTTTTAACTATTGTTACTCTAAAATAAGTTTTTAAATCCCAATCAAAAGATCTTACGTATAAATGCTTATAAATATAACAATTTTTAACGGAAGTGGCAGATGTCACTTGTTTTTATTCTTTAGCCTTTTTTATGAGTAAGAAGGCAAATATGTTCCTCGTATGGAAAGTAATTAACGGTTCCTTAAGCCAATGTAAACTTAAGATATAAGCATATTTTAATGAAAAATTGAAACAAGCAAATGGATTATTTGATGGTAAGTAGTTCATGTCCTTCCTCCAGAAATAGGGAGACCCGTGCTAAGTAGTGGGCATATATGGGCTGTCGAAAAAAAGAAACACTGCCATTCTTGGACGTCTGCATCACCGCTATCTTCTAGAGGTGTTGCCTACCTTAGAGTAAAATGTAAATAAAGGAAGGAAGGAAGGGAAGTAAAGAAAGTGAAAAGCACTTTGGCCTCTAAATCCCTATACGTATCGCATATAACGCGGTTACAGACATACATAACATTTAACGCTGATATTCTGCGAAATTTTATTACCTCCAAAATCGAGCCGATCCATTGTCTACCAGGCTCCATCATCTTTATATTATTTTATTTAACTAAATGTATCTCAAACCATCTATCATTTTATCACAGATAAAACAGCCAGATTTATCGTTGGTCTGGCTTGCAGTCTCAGAAGAAGGGGTGACAGTATTAGAGCTTGCCTCTATGGCAGTTGTTGGACGATACGCACTTAACTCTATCGGTCTATTCGGTGGTTTACAAGTGAGTTTCGATCTTTCTTATTAACCAAATCAATTATGTATTTAGTTATGTACAGAGAGAAAAAACAGAGTATATACAATAAATAAATAGTACACAGAAATGTTAGTATTTACTTCTAATAAAGAAAAAAGGAATAGTTTCTATATAAAAATACGTATAAATTACCTCTTATAGTTAAATTATTATAAATACTCGAAATATAAGTTCATATTATTCCCAAAAACTGACTTCTGTTTTGATTGGCATATGAGGAGTATTTAATGTTTATACCCGGAGGATAGTCTGCCAATATTTCTATCTTAGCTTAGCTATCATAGGGTATAAAATTATCTCAGAAAAAAATTACAGCACGGCAAACGGTAATAGATGGAAAAAAATTTCTCCTTTGGAAAATTACGTGGTTTCTTGCTTGGGAAATTTTTTTGCGAACTGCTACTCGTAGTAGCAGTTCGCAAAAATGAAGAAAAAGGTAAAAATCTTTTATGAAAAAGTGGAAAGAGCTTAAACAAATGATGTAAGGGTTGTTAAGGCGCTTCCACGGCCTAGAAAAAAAATCTCGACCGACACACTCCCCCCCCCCCCCGCCCTCTGTGGCAAAGCCCGAAACGCTCGCAAAGCTACATTATCCTTACATAATCTGCCAAAAGATGGCGCCAAAATACATTTACATAAATATTATTTTTTTACTATTGCATAAAATAATTAAACAATGATATCAATTCTAATACGCCGTCATATATTATAATGTCACTTATTTTTGACAGGATGACTTAATGATGCTCATCGATGCAGATGACGCGACGAGCCCAGTTCACAAGATGTTGATTAGCCTCAATAAACCTAAAGTAAGTATTTTACTATTATTTTATCAATCATTTGGCTTTCCTATACTCATATTCCCACCAATCCGCCTTGAACAAGTGTGGTGAGATAATGTTTATTTATCCAGAAATGCAGTGGTCCATGCCTAGCAATGGAAAGTAAATGGGCTATGAAAAAAAGTATCTGTGTTATCTTTGATTAATTCGTAAATATTGGTATATAAGACAAACAATTTCAATGTAATCCAATAAGCTCTTAAGGAACTCTCTAATGTTCTTAATGAACTATGATTGTGTTGTTGTTTTGAAATCTACAGCATGATCGATGATATTGAACTTTAATTGCCAAGCTAACTTCTAGTGTATGTGTATTCATGTTTGTGATACAAATAGTTGAGTATTTAATGTCATTTGGTTTGCTAATACAGAATACATTTATTATTCAAATATAGCACATATAAATAAAATCAAATACACGACCTTTGACTTCGAAAGCAAAGCAAAATACGTGCTACTAAGTTATTTGTTGAAAAAAAAAATTAAAGTAATATATTTTAAAGTGACAAATTTGTAGCCCTAATTGCATAAAATCACATCATTCCTTCATACGTCTCTCCTAAGCCGCGGCACCTAACCCATCGACTATAACACATCTAAATTTAGCTAGCCAGTTGATTGAATCTGGCGTTGGACCCTCTGACCCGAGGGCATCCCAGCAAGAATATGTAACATTAAAAACGAATAAAAATATCGGTACTACGGCTAACGGAAAAGTACCAAAATATTCTAGTATGTATAACTTGTATTATTGTACTTGTTATAGATGGCAGAGTTAACACATCTAATTGCTGATTACAAGAACGCGATCTTACGACCGGGGGGTTCGGGAACTCCACAAATGAATTCCCTCACACGCAATGGTAGTCACCGGTCTATCCGTAAGCCTACCTCCACCCTGCCACATTCTAGCCCATCCACACTGCCTCACATTCACCACCTAAGCCAATCCCACCACACCCACCACACAACTGGTCATAACACCATTAACTCCCATGCAACTACCATGACCTTAGGCTCGGATAGAAATGCGACATTAACGCTCAGTTCTCACACATCAACGTTCAATCAGCATATGGAAGCAAGGGTTTTATCGCACGGCCAACCGGACATACTGAAATCGACGCCAGACCACAGAAATGAAAAGAAACGGAGTCACACTCAAGATAGTAGCGTGGCGTGATAAAACACTACGGGTTAAGTCTTACATGGACAGATTTTAGACTGGACAGCGACAAAGAAAATTTTAAACATATGTAGTTTAACTTTCCTGCAATCACAATAGGCCTAGATATAGATTATTATTAAATTTACGTGTGCTATTTTCGAACAAGATGGAACGGATGGGAGAATTTTATCACAATGAACTGGATCTAATCAAATCAATAAATCACATGAGTAATAAGAAGACACTACCACCCAAGAAAGTGGCGTCAAGTGATTGTAAGTCTCAGATTATTTTGGACTATCTTTATATGTGTATAGACTTTAGATTGGACTGTGGTAACAAGGCAAATAATTTTAACGGAATGCGATGAAATATTACAAATATCACTAATTTTAAAGATTAATCTTGTGGTCATTTCGTTTTAAGGGTCATCACCAAATATAATTGTCTGAAGCGATTGATGTATGTAACATTTTGAATATACCTCATATTTTGTAGTGACGAATGACACGGCCTTTTATATAGATGGCCTGTATTAACTTATTATTATCGTAATTTAGTAATATCTAAGTTATCGACAGTTGACATTTTATATGTGCGCTTCAACATCTGTATGTGTTGTTTACAATTTAACTACTAATTAGCTAACATATAGTATAATACATGTGATGTTTTAGTGATTATATATTTGTTCTTTGAGGGCACTTAAAATTTAGATGAGTCTATATGATTACATAATTATAGCCTTTAATTTGCTCACTCACTTCTCCTGATCTTACATCTAACTAAAGTTTTGAACACTATCTAAACAAACAAAAAGACTCGTCAAGCTATTAATACGAGTTTTAACATAACTATTGAACATAGCATTGAAAGAATACTGATTTTTTAAAATTACAAATTTTAAAACTCAACGTTTTTTGTTCAATATGTACATAGTGAGTTCTATCTATTCATAATATTTCTTTTCATTCAATGAGAGATATATGTAATGAAATATGCATATTGAAATTACGAAAGCAGCAAACTGATAAATAAATGCAAAATTTTTAAACTAACAAATTTTATTACGCCAGATGTTTTATTGCTAACTACGATCTGGTTAATTAGTATTTATGACTTCTTAGGGACCGAATAGTTAATACTTAAACAATAACGTACACAATTTTTAGGTGCTCAATACTTTTGGCCAACGCTTTATTTTTTATGATATGACCTATCGTTTTATGGAGTGCTAGCCTAGGTCAAGCGATTTTGTTTACTTCCCCAAAGTTAAACAACGTCCAGCCTAGCTTGGTAGTGAATTGGTAAGCATTGCGGTTAATTGTATAGAGTGTTTTTTGTTTTTCGAATGGCACATATCTCGGTCACTTATAACGGCCAATGTTGCAAATAATAGACGTTACTTTATAATGCTTACCACAATAGTTGTCATTTAGCGTCATAAAACAGCATAAAACATGTTTAGTACCTGCACGGATTTATTTCTTCTATTAATCTTATAATACTTTTAGTTTAGTACATATTTACATGGATTTTGTTTTTTTTTTTATGTAGGATTGTTACGAATTTGTATATGCGAAGGCAAATGCGAAGGAAGACTCATAATGCTAATGCGACTAAACATGCGAGTGCTTAATAAAATTACAAATGCATTTTTTGTTTTGAAGATTTTTAGGTAATGCTTATTCAACTTGAACAGAGAATCTGTGTTTATAAAGCATTTTAGCTTTATTTACTATCGTTCATAAAAAAAACCCTTTACAGTAACAAAATGTTGTATTTATTATTTATGTATAACATATAGTAAGGTTTTATGTAGTCCAATAAATGTTTAATATAGCCACATTATCACATTCTCATGTCACAATTAGAAAATGTCTATATTTATAATGGAAATTTAAACGTGAAGTATTAAGAACATCAACAAACTGTATTTTATTTACTAAAGATTCGTTGCTATTAGTCATTTGAAATTTTTCTCTATATTTATAAAAATTAGTATGTGTCATGTACATATTATAATTATGAGCAACAAGTTCATGTAGTGTAGTGAAATCAACTTATAAAAAACATTAAGTTAGGTTTGAAAATTTAGCTTGTCCAGTGGCATATAGCCAACTTTAGTAGCCCATATACGTAATATGGGCTACTAAAGTTTGAATCAATGAAAAGTATTTCAGCCTTGGAAATTTTAGAAATTTATTTTTGATATTAAAATAAATGCTTTGCCTGGAATATCAATTTTATTTTAGGATATTTGATGAAATATGTTCCCATTTAGAACATAAACAAAAGAAGAAAAAATATTACATTTAAATGAATTATCTTTTCGGGTTTAATTAGATCGATGAGTGACAAGTTTAATCTTCTTACCTTGCTTACTACTCACTGAACAACACTACAACAGTGTTGTAACTATATGTGACAGTAACGGTGGGAACATGAAACATCTACTTAATAAACTGTATAAAACTAGTAACTAATATAAATATTAATGCACAAATAAGTACCTTCAAGATATAGCACGTGATCTCTCTTCACGTACAATGGATGTATTCGCTCAAACATTAAAAATAAAATATAACACAGTATTTAACAATCTTGAATGTATACAAATTTCTCTCATTATACTAAATTTTTGACAGTAATGCATGATATTTTTATTTATACGTCTTTACATCACAAAATATATTTTAATGCCTTACCATTTGCCATTAAGTTAAAATACGTAAGTCTCTCAAGTGATCTGATGATTTCATATATTTAATATTTTTCATAATTTAATGTATGAATGAGTGAGTGCCTCTGTCTCAGAAAAATAAATTAGTTTTTTATAAAATCATCACAATACATTAAATAATAATCAATATAGAATGTTATTATTATATGAAATTATATGGACTAAATTTACTGCATTATTATAAAAGCTGAATAGTCTTATGTTACTCCAGAGTTGTACGAAGGGAATATTTTATAATAATATTTAAGTTTCTATATATAAAGTATTGTCTCATACTATAGACAACTACTAGAATTGCTTTAATATATGACAATGTTTCATAATTTAATTTATTAATACATTTCATTTAGAACTATCACTTAAATTTCAACATTAATTATAGGCGTGAGACGTTAAAAATGGGATGTGAATTTTTATTGGCTTTCAGGAAACTATAAAAACGATGTACACTATTAATTACTATTTTAAAATTAAAATTAAGTGATTCGTAAGAATTTAGAACATAAGTAGTATGTTTAATAATAATAAAAATAATTATTTATGAATAATTATATTGTGTTATATTTTTACCTTTTTCTAGTTTACGAAGTATAAGTTAAATTTATGTTCGAATTCATACTTCTCACGTCAAGAATTCCAATTATGTATTTCAATTTGCACTTTTAAAGTAATTCTGTAATAAATGAAACCATTGCGTGAATTGGTGTTAATGTTAAAAGATGTACACTAGAAAAAATCTTGATTATATTATTAATTTTCACAATTAGTTTTCAATAAATTATCGTCATATAAATTAATTACATTGTAGCGTTACATTAGTGCAGTTCGGCCACAAGTGATCTATGCTTAAAAGAGTGCATACCCGTATATAGTTATTTATTTTTGTAGTATACTTGTCATTAGTTTGTATAGTATGAAGGCCGTTAGTTTTATTCATTTCAAACAAATATTTTTTCTGTATAATTAAAAAAATAACTAACGGTGCATTTGGCGTTGCGTGTATTTAATTAGTAAAATGTACAATACATTATAGACGGAGACCTATACCATAACTGCATATATATATATATATATATATATATATATAGCACTATTGTATTTCAGGATTCCGTACATATATACATACATATATTCCATGTAACAATAATTATAATAACTTGAATCTGCAATGCATAATAGAGAAATAGAACTAGTCCATTGAAGGTGTGGAACCATGTGAACGTTATTATACTAAGTTCGTGAGCATTAGCTTTTTTACCTATATAAAAAATTGGTTTCAGCTTTCTGTGTGATCATTCTTTGCACTGTTGTATTCAGGCTTATAATGTTGCTGGTAATAAATCAATGAATGTAATATATCTTATATGTTATCATTGGCAACACATTTAGGTTGCCTTAGCCTAAGAATAATGATCTGATTCTATATGTAAGTTTTGTGACTGGAGCGATGTCATTTATTGCTTTCTTTGTTATATTATATATTATAGTTCCGAATACCGGACTTACTATAAAACAAATAAAACATAATAAGAATTATTTCATACCTCCCCAAATATCGCTCGTAAGTTGTCCATAGAATAAAAGCTAATTAATTAATTTTCTAACATTTTGACCAAATTACTTCAGTGACCAATTAGCCCAAGAAGGTCATTTGATATGCAATTATAGACTTTATTATAGATGTTTAAATCATTTTATTTTAAAACCTCAATTTTATTTTACACCTATATTTTAACAGTGGTTTTTTCTGTACGATTAGCAAATATATACCTTCGATATAGTCTTGAAAAAATACAAGCAACTGATTCAACTAGTTCCTAATTTTAAGATAAAGTATACTTGTATGTATCTCATATGATGTCATTTATTAATAACTCATTCATATTTATAAAATTATATTCAGTTTTTATATAAGGGAAGAGTTACCGGGCTTTTATTTTATTGATCATTGTCGAAACTTACTTAAAAATAAAATTTGCAATCTTGAATGTAGTTTCAACAATATGCCTTAATAATTTATAGCTATCATATACTTGTTCGGTTCAAGTAAATTTCCAAGATATTTTTTGTTATTCCTAATAATTTTTATTGTGACATAATAAGGCCTGAAATTGCGTAATCTCATCTACACAATTTATATATAACTGTTCGTAAAACAAAAATGACATTACTCTCGCACTTTTTGCATAACACTTAATTGTTATAATACCTATATAAAAATAATATATATGAACAATAAATGTATATTTTACATTAATCTTGTAGATTTATTAGTTTTTAGCTCTGATGTTATCTCTAAGCTGTAAATCGGACATAATTTATTGAATGTCATTCTTCTTAATTTTTCGTTTTTTCACTGATTGTTAGATTACATTTCGATTTGTTTTCATTGATTTCATAACTTAGTTTTGTTAACTTGGCCCTAAATGCAAATACCTTTATGTATACGGCCTAAATTTAACAGTAGTATCTTTCAGAAATTTTGTTTAATGACACAAAATAAACATTTAATAGCGCAAATATTTTCTGTCATTTTCATTTATTGCTTCAATGATGATCTATTATTCATAGTTCTAATGATAAATATAGGGCATATAGATGATATACTATAGGGCAAACGAGCTGGCGTGTCACATGATGGATAGCAATCAACGCCGCCCATAGACTTCCGCAGTGCCATAGGCAGTGCCGAAGCGTTGCCGATCTTCAAGGAAAGTGTCATTATGGGAGTGGGAATGGGAAGAGAAGGGTAGAGGGAGGGTGTTGGGCCTCTGCGTGTGTGAAATTAAGCCTACGAGTATTGTATGGTACTTTAATAAAAAAAATACTAACGAGTATGACCTCCCCTTGCAGCAATTTCAGCATGTAATCGTCTTGGCATGCTTTCCACCAGGCTTTTGATGGTGTCCAGTGGAATGTCTTCCCACTCAGCCGAGATCACACGTTTAAGCTCCCTGACGTTTTGTGGAGGTGGTTGGACAAATCGTACTCACCTTTTTAGGAGGTCCCAGACGTGTTTCAATTGGGTTAAGATCGGGGCTCTGCGCTGTCCAGTCCAAATGACGAATAACACACTCTGTGCTTCGTAACACTCACCGACGTCGGTCCTCACCATGCAGACAAATTTGAGCCTCATCGGAGAAGAGTACGATACTCCAATTACCTAGTGTCCAAAATAGGCAATTTCTAGCGAACCTCAATCGGAGTAACTTGGGGGCCCGTGCTGGTCTTTGATTGCATATATCAGCAGCTAAAAGCCTCCTCGTCATAGTCCATAGGCTAACTTCTGCTCCTTGTACCTCTTCAAGGTTTCTTTTGAGATCTGTGTAACTGCATTTACGGTTTTTCAGCATCTAAGTCACTAGAAAGCGGTCGTTTCGTGGTTGCGTGCAACGTTTTCTTCAAGAACCTTACCTTCTCTGAATGGAATCGTTTAACCGCTGTGAGACGTAACATTAGCTCTTATTGCTTTTAATGCCATTACAATAGACACATATCTATCTTAAGATATCAGTTTTAAGTCACAATAAGGCAGGATGATGTGATAAACATAAATTGTTCTACTAAAAATAACAAGAAGTTAATTTTAGTTGCCTGATAACCTTCTAACAACAAATTAAAAAAGGGATTATTTGAAAAAGCAAAAGAAGTAGTAACATGGTTTGGCTATTAAAACTAAAGGTACCTACGGGCTACATTATACTACCAATAATGTAGCTCGTTTTTGCTTTGTTTTTGCAATTTATATTACAAATGTACATATGTACCTAGGGGTAATTAAGATAACAGGATACACCGCGTATAAGTGAGGTTAACAATTAAAGTGTGCTGGAATGTGTTTGATGGTATAATTATTTAACATGAATACAGAATTAGATTCGAATATTTAATAATTATCAGCATACGGTAATTCAGTACGAACGCGCGCAACCTAGCCCGATCTTCGGCTATACGCACTAATGTTTGCCAATGACCCTGTGCACTTCGTTGCTCTATCTAGTCTGGGAACATCCCGTGAATAATAAATAACTTCTTATAAATTGCGATTGAAATGGGCATCTGGATAAAGTTCAGAAGGAATTGCTTGTGACAAATAGCCCAACAGGCTTTTATATAAGTACCTATTTAATTAACTTTGTCACATAAAATAAGTGAAATTATTATTTAACAAAAAATATGACAAATCGATTATGTATGATGTTACTTTTTAAAGAATCTCAATAAAACATAAGTGTATTTAATATTGTAAGATTTAACTACATAAATATAATAACATGTTTAACGTAAAAACTACTCCGTTATTGTCTTTTCCACTTGTTACCGTACCCTAAATTTAAAAACGTGAAAGAGTAACCATATCATAGCAAGTATATATATAGAGGTGCATATGTCGGAATAAGTTTACATTACCTGCTCGTATTGCCTAAGCGATTGTAGTCGTACAAATTTATTTTACGGCAGTTATTATTTAAGCTACATAGATAACAGAAAATATAAATAGGACTTTAAAAATCTGTTGCACCATAAATATGGCTTGCATTAAATTTACAGTGAATGGACAAAAATGTGCAGGTACTTATTTTTTATTTTCTTTTTAAATTAACATTATAGAGTTGAAACAAAAACAATTGCAGTTTATAATCATAATTCATAACAATTTAAATTGACTTTCTAAATGGATTTACACTTTATAGTTAATTTATTATAAAAAGTATTTATTTTTATAAAATGGAAATATTGAAATAATCGAAAGTTAAATAGTAGAAACAATCCACAGTACAATAGCAAGCGCAAACTCCAATCAGTTTCTTTCTTTTATATCTTTTTCAGATACCTACTAAAATATTACTATTATATTATAACTATGTTTTTTTTAACTTAAACAAATTTTTTTTTTGTGGCACAAGCACTATTAGATGTATTACTGGAATTGATTATCAAGAATTCTAGTAATCTTTTACATCCACATATATCTTACCACGTACGTACATATAGAAATATACATGTACATAGAACCACTTCAAGTAAAGTTGCGTAATTTAAAAATAATCTGTCTTCCCAACAGTCATTATCTACCATTATATTGTTATTTAAAATAACCATAATGACTTTAATATTCGTGACTAACATTACCTTATACATAATACAACAGGTTATTTAGATCATATACTCGTAAATACGATCTGTTATTCCATGTATAGCATCATTGTGTAATAATAAAGTTACAAGATTTACCACCACCATCAATCTGCGGCAGTTCACTGCTGGGTATACGCCTCCCCTAAGGAGCACCACCTAACTCGATCTTCGTATCTAGTTTCTGCCAGCTGCCTTGCGCAGTGTTCACTCCATCTAGCCAAGTAAAATCCACATGTACCTCGTTAACCTAGACAACTGTGGACACTGGTCCACACTAGTACCCGTCTACTCCATTTATTTCAATGGCTGTCTGTTTACCGGCAAACATGACTAGCCCATGGCCACTTCACTTTATTAACTCGCAGGGCTATCTATGTCAGAACTTTGGTTCTCTAACAGATTTCTTCGAATGTTTACCACATACCGCTAGCACATTTAACAAGTTAAAGTGGTTATGTAAGGATTATTCGTTCTAAACCAGTATAAGGAATTCGAGTTCATTGTGCTGTTATTTATTGTATTAGGGACGATCAGTGCATCATTTTTATACTTAAACATTTATACTTAAGATCTGCTACTTATCTCTTTTGTTTCAAAATAAAATACCGAGTATTTAATTAGTGCAAATATGACTATATATGTAGGTTCTTATTTTACTTTTAAATATAAACCACTAATTATTTGGAGAAAAACAAGCAAATCGTAAATTTCAAATATCCTAAATGTGTAATTGTTTTCTGAATATTTATTTATGCAAACGCTTTGATTCATTAAATAGTACATATAGCGGACATGTAGGAAGGTATTCTCTACTTACAAACTTGAAGCAAAACTAAGAAAAATATTTGTTAGACGGTATAGTAAAATGAATTAAATATTATAATACCCATACAATTGCTAAATAATGCCATTAAACATTAAATTATTAATATATAAATATAAAATTGATCTACAAGTATATATAAATACAAACTTGTCTGGTCTCTCATAACTGAGAGAGATCTCTCACAAGTAGAGATGAATATATTTTTTCATGCATTTATATGACGATTACTTTTACAGTAAACGATCAAATACCTAGAGAAACGACTCTGAATGCATATCTACGGTATTATTTATGCCTGCCTGGTACTAAAGCGATGTGCCACCAGGGCAGTTGCGGCGTTTGTATTGTGGCAGTCCGCTCTTGTCGCCAAACCAGCGGCGTGGTAGAAACATTCTCCGTAAATTCTGTAAGATTTTTTTTTAATTCGAAGCCTAGATTTCATAAATTAATTTTTGAATAATGCTAAGGTTAGAGAGTGCTCAGGTTCATTATCAGCTGTTTAACCAGATGAAAGCTGCATCTATAGATGCTGTTTTTTTTTTTACGTAAGAGGTAGCCAGATAAGCGAACAAATCACCTGAAGGACAAGTAATCATCGCTTGCATTAGATATTTATACTATTAAGTGCACCGCAAATGTGTTGCTTACCTTTTGGGATGTTTTTGGAGAATATAAGAGGGAAAAAGAGGTAAGATAGGCAAAAATGAGAAAGCGGGATTTCCTTTCGTTCTCTCTGCTCTCATTGCTTACCGAAGAAGGCGCTCAACAAGCTACTGCTCAGTTTACTTTGACATTTTAATTGAATCTCGTAAGCATTCCCACACACACACACACGCACGCACGCACACACACACACACACGTGTATATATATGTAGGTCAAATTGAATAGTAAATGGTTGTCGATAATAGAAAATCCTTCCAAAATTGTAGAGGCCTTTCAGCAGTGAATAGATTAAAGATTTTTGTTATATTGTTATACTAATGAGCATGCTGTAAAGACAAGTGAAAATTTAGATATTTTCAGAAAGTAATATTAAGTCATGAAAAATTTACAATATTCTAATATTTTCTGATTAATATTCATTACAAAGAAAAATTGACCTCATAATACGTATTTATACATATATCTTCATACGTCTTCTTAACTGTTTAAATACTACAAATGGAAAAGTACATATCAACCTCGACCTACAATTAGACCGAAAGTCTTGCGTGCACGAGACCTTCATTACATAACTTACAAAATAACAAAGTAATTTACAATATCTCTTACACATATGCATGCATCATTAAGACAACATATATCCGCTTTGTTTGTGGATTATTACGTGGTTGAATTGTTATTATTTTTCTAGGTTAATGAAAAATACCTCTCGAATGGATAAATTTTAAGATCATTTTTACGAATTTTATTCATTTTTTCTTATCTAGAAAGCTCTAGACACCACGTTGGAAAGTACTTATTAAAAAAGTTATTATACTATTTTAATTTATGTTATATAACGCTAATATATCATTATAATTTAATTTTTAAGATTAGAAAAATGTTGGCATATAATTTCAGTGCTTAGTTCTGGTTTTTTCATGTCATGGATGGGAGATAACTACTATTGAAGGAATTGGAAATCGATTGTTAGGATATAGCGAAGAACAAAAGAGAATTGCTGCCTTTAATGGCACTCAATGTGGATATTGTACACCTGGTTGGATAATGCAGTTATACAGGTTGTATTGTAATGAGTACATATGGTTTATTTGATATATGTATATTTTTAGATTTTATCGTTTAAGATATATACATATGTAATTTTACAAAGAAATGTCACACCTAGTGGGGTCAACGATTGGACCGAATCGTTTTGACTGCCATAAAACACTTTCCGTGGTAAAAGCAATAAAAGATAATGAGAGATAAAACATTCTTCTACAATGCCAAGGAGTTAATAGTTAGAACATTCGGTAAGATCTAAGTCATCGAGGAAATAATAAAATTTAATTTAATTTATTTAAATTCTTAGTTCAGATGAACTACTATTTCATTAAGGTATTTCTTAAATTCAGGTAAAACCATTAATAATCAATTAAATATGTTTTAACAGTTTAAAACACAAAAATCTAACGATGATGGAACTAGAAAAGTCCTTTGGAAGCAATACTTGTCGATGTACCGGCTATAGACCTATCCTGGATACGATCAAGTCGTTCGCAGTTGACGCTGGTACTAAATTATGTGAAAAAGTAAGGGACATCGAAGATCTGTGCTCTAATGATAAAACAGAATGTCCAAGAAAATGTTCCATAGATATTGAAGATAACGGATGGTGTTTTATAAACAAATTGGTGATAAAAGAATCTATTATTTCCTTTAATTTCGGAAATAAAAAGTTCTTTAAAGCTTTCCATGAAAATGATATTTTTGATGTTCTTGATAATCGTGGAGATTCTTCTTATATGCTTATAGACGGAAATACTGCCAAAGGTAATGTAAATACTATGATAAAATAATTTTGAAAATTTAGACTATGACATTAAAAAATAGATTTTTGTCGAAACAATACTTAAAAGTAAAGTCACTCGGTAATGGCAAAGAAGTGATAATTTTAATTTATTTTCTTTATTTTCAAAAATTCACTCTAAATGTATGTTATTTCAGGAATCTATGAAACATATGAATACCCAAATATACTAGTGGACATATGTGATGTAAAATCCTTAAAAACTTATGAATTTGCTCAGAATTTAGTTTTGGGTGCCAACATCAGCTTAGAGGACTGCATCACAATTTTCAAAAATACGTCTAAATGGAGGACAGAATTTGCTTATCTAGAAGAATTCGCTAATCATTTTGAACAAATTGCACACATTTCAGTAAGGAAGGTATGTAAACCAATGCTTGCAATATAATAAACGTTTACTTTATTAATATTAAAATTATATCTATTTTTATTTAAAAGAATTCGAACGCAATATCGGAAGTTGTTTAAAAGCCTTAAGCAAAAAAAGGTTAGCAACATTTCAGTAAGTTTGTGTTTGCATTCCAATAGTTTATTTATTTCAGATCGGATCTATAGCAGGCAACCTTATGATAAAGTATTACATGCCAGAATACCAGTCGGATGTCTTTGTGTTATTTGAAACGGTTGGGGCTACTGTGACATTACGTGAGTTATTGAATGCTATGAAAGTACATTGACATTTACTTATTTTTTAAAAGAAGGCTAGTAATGTTTTAATATGACTAAAATTCTTGTTAATCATTCCTACTAAGTTCATAATGCTTGTAAACCATATCTATATGGTTCACATCAATAGTCAAGTGGAATATACGAACTCACGACGGTCAGATCATAAAGCCGAGACTTACCGACTGAGCTGTTTTTATTTTATTTAGTTTGCAAATTATCTAAAAATATATCTTACACGTAGTCTTATATGTCTAGGATCAAGACGGAAATATAGTATTAAATCCTATAGTTGAAAATAATTAAAAATACCTTAAACGAAAAATATCACATATTTTATCCGATATATACCTACATCACATGTATTAAAGAAATAACAAAAAAATATTCATAATACTAGGATTTTCATTGTTGTGGGTACCATTATAACACAAATGACGAGTACAAGAATCCTTTGATTTAGAAAACGAACGTTTCCCTTTGTCACTTGAGTTGCAATTTCATGTTTATATAGAGTTAATAACAACATCTTAAAATGTATTTAATTAATAACAACTTTTTACAGGTAATTCCAGAAACCAAAAAACTTGTCTATCTCTAATAGAATTCTTGAACAGTGACATGCAAGGAATGTTAATGCTGAATATAGTATTACCACCACTTAGCCAAAATCATATATTTAAAAGTTATAAGGTATGTTAAGAACGTAACTCGAACGTACCAACTCGTAGATACACTTCTAAATTATATACCTACATATAAAACTTACCATATGTTAAATTAAATCAATGGACAAAAATATTAATTGTTACAAACAAAACATCTCTCTCTCTCTCCGAGTCCTAAGTCCCCCTGGTGGGGCACAGGGTAGACACGACGTTTCTCCATCTCGACCAACTCGTAGATATACTTCAAAATTATATACCTAAATATAACTTACCCCATTTTAAATTAAATCAATGGACAAAAATATTAATTCTTACAAACAAAACATACTTACAAATATATGTTTAGTAGTTAATTTATTAATATACTATCAAATTAAATTTACCAAGATTTTGAATAAATGAATTTTAGCTTTAATTAAAGTATATAATCGAGTATGGTTACGCGTATCTTTGGTACGTCGTCTGGTTATTGTCGGGTTTGGTATCGGGGAGGATAGTAGTAGATTGATAATGATGATGTTAATAACTAAAAGCAATTATAATATAATTTACTTATTTCTAAAATTGTTTACATCCATTATATGAAAAATAAATAATCAAAACCTCATTGATCAATTGTGCATTTTGAAATAAATGATCAAAAAGTGTTTGGTATGAAATGTTACGAAAAGTTCAAAAATGAATCTTTACAGATAACACCTAGAAACCAGAATGCTTTGACCATTTTGAATGCAGGCTTTCTCGTCGAGATCAATAACATTAATGTGATATCCGATGCAAGCATTGTTTTCGGCAATATTTCTGCAGAGTTTGTTCATGCTTGCAAAACTCAAACATATCTCAGAGGCAAGAATATTTTCAATAATGAGACACTGCAAACTGCTATAAGTTATTTAAATGAAGAAATTAATCCAAGTGATAATCCTCCAAATCCCACACCGCAATGCCGGAAAACATTGGCCATAGGACTGTTTTATAAGGTAAGTGAGTATCTTCATATATTTAATAACAGCTATAATATATTTTACGTATTATAGTAGAAGTAAGTTAAAATTATTTCGTAAAAAGAACTTATCACAAATCATTAAATTTAATAAACCTTTTTTTCAATCTTTTTTTTTATTATCTCTATCAGTACTCCATAATATACAGGATTGTCCATTTTTAAGGAGTGAAAGATTTGCTGCCATAGCGAGAAAAAAACATACTATTTTTATCACAATAATTTATTGATATTGACAAAAGTTATCCAAAAGTGTTTTGCATTTTGCAAACACAAAATATGTGAAAATATGAAAATACTTTTCTAAAATAGTATTGAAATATGAAATGGAAATAGGTATATACGCTATATTTAGTATGTCACTTATATGAATTTTTTTATAAAAAGGCTAAACTATTACGATTTTTTATCTACAACAAAGTAGTCAATAAATAAATAATCTTGTTTCAAGTTCGTTTTGAGCATCAGTCCTGTGAATGTACCCAGTCCCCCCTACCGCTCCGGTGGCACATTATTTGAATGTCGAGTTTCTTGCGGCAAACAAAAGTATCAAACAGATGCCTCACTCTATCCTCTCAACCAGCCCGTGCAGAAGCTAGAAGGTTTGATACAGGCTTCAGGAGAGGCACAATACGTCAATGACATTCCTCCACAATATAATGAAGTGTTCGGGGCATTCGTTTTATCTACCGTACATAGCGGCGAAGTTGATCAAATATATGCAGCAGAAATTTTGGTAAATATCGTTACAATTGTTCTTTGTGTGTTCGGTTCAACGTAATGCATAACTTCTCGGTTTGCCCTTCTATGAGAAAATATAGATTACGATAGTATAAATAGTATTTTTATATATTAAGTGCGTTTCACCTGAAGATAAATTATCACTATTATCCATGAATTGGCTCAGTGGCGGGGCCCTCCGCCCGCGGAGTCAATGGTCGCGGGTTCGATTCCCGCATCGAAATAAATATTTATATGGATTTATAAATATTTATTCCGAGTCTGGTAACCCCCCCCCCCCCAATCCGCATTTCCTTTCCTGCCCATTCCTTTCTTCTCTATCCTTTCCCTTCCTCTCCGCCAATCCACGGTCCTTTCCCTTCCTCTCCGCCATCCCATGGATGCGTGGCTAGGGGCGAGCCTAGTCACAAGCGTGCCGATTGGGCCGGGATCGGGCTCCCCCGGGTACTATGGTGCCTTACCTCAGCATGCAGGGCTCTGCTGGGGCTGACCTCCATCCTCCCTTGCGGCTCGTGGAATTCACTAAGACGAATTTGAGCGAAATTCACTAAGAAGAATGGCAGCGGATGAAGCTCTGTGGTCTCTGCCAACTCCTGCGGGGGATAGGCGTGAATATATAAAAAAAATCCATGAATATATCCATTATCACATGCATAACAAATGCGTAGCCGGCCTTTGATGGATGCATAGAATCATCTCATATACATACGTATTAATTGTTTAATTGTCAAAGTTGCATCGCCTTTAGCAAAAAATTTCGACTAGATCACGTCATGATAAAACACCAACTAACAAAGTGATACTTATTTATACTGTAGCTAGTCCGGTGGCGGTAAAAATTCTATGTATGTAGTATCCAAAGACATGACACGTTTTTTCATACTGATAGCGAATGAAATCTACCAAAAATATTATGGTCGCAAACTATTCGGATCTTTTCCGATACAATCAAATTGAAGTTATTATATACGATTAATAGACTTGTTTACTAACTGGTAACTGAAATATTTATTTATATGCTAGTACAGGTGATCACGACGATATTTTATATTACATTTTGTTTTATTGAATTATACTATATTGTTTTGTTCATTTTACCTTTACTTTAATATAACTAACATAAACATAAGGTGTTATTTTATTATAATCGTAAAAAATAATTGACTTACTTTAATGACTTAACAGAAAATTGAAGGAGTTATGGCATTATACACAGCGAAAGACATTCCGGGAATAAATTCTTTTACATTTCCTGGCATACAACTACAAACAGAAAATGAAGAAATTCTGGCAAGCTCCAATATTAAATTCTACGGGCAACCTATAGCAATAATCGTTGCAAAATCCGAATCTTTAGCTGCTCACGTAGCAAAGAAAGTAAAGGTAACTTATAAAAACTTACCATCCACACTTCCAGTTCTGACTATTAATGAGGCTAAAAAAGATAGCGGGAGATATGTTTCTGGTGACAGCAAAATTGAACCAAAAGGCAAAGGTACGGACGTAAAGAAGGTGATCAGAGGAGTATATGAAATGGGAGCACAATATCATTATTACATGGAACCATTATCATGCGTAGTTATTCCGATAGATAGCGGATTGGAAGTGCACGACTCAACGCAATGGATAGATTTGACGCAAATAGTAATCGCTAAAAGTTTGAATATGAAGGAGAGCGAGTAAGTCTTATAAAATAATATATCAATATTAATGCAAAACATGTAATCTTAAACAACGAGATCGCCCATTTCTCCCTAAAAGAGTCTATCTGAAAAATAAAGTCAATCTGCTATTCTCAATCCGCTTGCCAACCCTTAATTGTGAAGAAGATCAATTTTTATTAAATGTTATTTTTATTAAAAACTCAATACACTCTTTCCACGCAGTAAGATTCTCCACATTAGGTTTGGTAACTCAAATATAAATTACATTATTACAGTATCCATGTAAAAGTCCGACGAATTGGTGGTGGATTCGGAGGCAAAATTAGCCGCAATGCACAAGTTGCGACAGCATGTGCTCTGGTAGCTAAGAAACTGGACAGGCCCTGCCGTTTTATATTGCCCATTGAAACCAACCTTACAATCGCTGGTAGAAGATTACCCTGTCAGTGTGAATATGAGGTACTAAATGACGGAATAAATATTTATAGGCCCTTCGCCTGTGACAGACGAACATTTCACAACCCCTTAATTGGACAACCACTGAATGACGACCTATTTGGCTTTGAGTAAAAGTTACCATTTTGGGAGTCAATTTTTTTTTAATTTTTTAATTCAATTCCGAGTCTGGGTGTTTCATCAATCTAAAATGGTATATATATATATATATATATATATATATATATATATATATATATATATATATATATATATATATATATATATATATATATATATATATATAACATTTATCTATCGAATATTGATGAAATAATTTTGCAAGTATCCATTATAAGCTGCAAGTTCATGCAGATTAAACCTTTTTTTTAAATCACCATTAAAATATTCTTATCTTTTTTGAGTTATTAAAAACAATCTATTTCCTTCACTTTCTTATATAAGCTTTTAGGGATATAAGTTTAACTCTTGAACCTGTAAAATTTTGGAATTTATACTTTTTATCTACTTTTTGTAAATTAAAAATACATTACTTTTTACGGAGTATTTTACATTTAGGTTGGAGTCGATGAAAATGGAAAAATTCAGTATCTGGATGCAAAAATAGTTGAGGATGCAGGATGCTCCCAAAATGAAAATATCCTAAGCTATACTGTTGGTGGTTTTGGTAATTGCTACAATACCGATTATTTCACTTTAAGCACAGCTTCTGTTACCACTGATTTGCCTTCGAATACCTTTGCCCGTGCTCCAGGTTGGTATCAACTATTTAATCTTTAAGTCATTAAACAAATGTAGTAAATAATCAAACATAATTTTAAGAGTACTTGACTTTAATGTAATTTAAATTTAAAATTAGGTAGCCAACAAAGCTATCTTTTACATATAATTTCCTGATAAATATTAGTATTTATCAGGAAATTATATATAAAACAGATTGTTAAGTTAGATAAACAATTTGTTTAGCTAACTTAACAATCTGTTTTATATATAATTTCCTGATACCGAAACGAAACCGAAACCAAGTTTAGGCAAACTCATTAACTTACTAACTTTGTTGACGCAGCGACCCAAAATGGATCTTGGCCTCCGAACAGATCTTACGCCACCATGCCGACCTGCGCCACCTCCTGCCAGTTTAGGCTACTATTCGTATTTAGATTGTTACTGGAAATCTTCATAATTTTCTAGCTTTTTAAGTATTTATTCGTGTTAGAATTAAATAAAAGACATTTATTATAGTAGTTGATGATTAGTCTTTTACAAAATATAGCAAATTATCCACCATAAATCACAAATTTTTTTCACAGCCCAAATATGTCCTACTACTAGGCACTTAACCCACCCCTAAGCCTTAACCCCTGATCCAAGGCGGATTGACGGAGAACCCAGGTTAAGTATAAATACATGTAAGCCATACATATTTAACACGATGCCAGGATTGAACTATTGACTTCAAAAGCGGTAGCTTTACAATTTGATCGTAGATTTATAATAGCTTTATCTATTAAAAAAAATCCTTTAGCCAGTGCCCAAATTTAACTATTATAGTCAAACTCGGAACAGTCGACGTAACTCGTTGTAGGATTTCCTTATAAGTACATGATATTTACAAAAACTTTTCAGTGAAATATTATATAAATATTATTTTTAGTTTTCTTTTGTATGTTTTTAATATAATAACTTCATAGCAACCTCATATACATAACCACATATCACAGCTTATTATTACAATTTTCGGATCATTAAATAGAACTTATGAATGAGTCATGTCGTTCTCTTAAAATCAATCGGCATTAAAACGCGTATTTGGACTAATAACTATGGTGACAGCGTTATGTGTGATTCGAGTAGTGTCATTGCCGTTCTTGGATACTGCAATTTCTCTTTACAGGAACAGCGGAAGGTATAGCTTGTATAGAACACATAATGGAACATATAGCTTATGCTGTTCAAAAAGACCAGACCGACGTCCGCATTGTTAACATGAGATCTGGAGACAATAAAATACCGAAACTTATAGAACAACTAAAAGCCGACGCTGAATACGATAAACGATGCACTGAAATAAAACAGTTCAACCAAGATAACAGGTGGTTAAAAAGGGCCATCCAAATCAGTGTTATGCTATTTCCAGTCGAGTACTACGGAAATTATTCTGCAATGGTATCTATATATCGAGGAGACGGTACAGTAACCGTGACAACAGGTGGTGTTGAGATGGGTCAGGGATTGAACACCAAAGCAGCTCAAGTATGCGCATATGAATTAGGAATTCCGTTAGATTATGTAACAGTCATTCCCAATTATTCCTTCGTAGCAGCCAATAACGTTTTTTCTGGATCTAGTATAACAAGTGAAAGTGTTTGTTATTCTATAATCAAAGCATGTAATGAACTGAAATCTAAACTAGAGCCTATTAAACAGCAGATGAAAAATCCAACGTGGTTACAAGTGATACAAAAAGCAGGAGAGGAACAAATAGACTTGACTGCGAAGTATATGATGAATGATAAAGAACCAGACTTAGCATCATATAATGCTTATACTGTCGCCATGCTAGAAGTGGAATTAGATGTTATTACCGCTCATTATCAACTGTTAAGAGCAGATCTTTTAGAAGACGTAGGATTAAGCACTAATCCAGCGGTAGACGTCGGTCAAGTAAGACTTTAATTTGTAATAGAATTAACACATTATAATATTGAATTAAAATTTCAAATTTAATTTATAAATTTAAATTAAACGGGCTTTGTTCATCATAGATCTTCAACATAAAATTTACTATCTCTTTGAAAATTGCTGACATTGAGAAGAATAAAAGGAAACAGAGCTTCCATTTTCTCGCCACAAATATTTAATAATAAGTATCAAACTAGCGGACATTGAGCGAAGCGGAAAAATTAAGGCAGCTGCAAAGATTCAAGACAAGTAACCGACAAGGAACCGCCCTAAGCTTACCCACAGTGGACTGCCAAAAGCTGATGATCAACTATTTTTTTTATATTCACGCTTATCACCCGCAGGGTTTGGCAGAGACCACAGAGCTCTATCCGCTACCATTCATCGCAGCGAAACGGCTCTCCATTGGTCCCCTCTCGCCCTCGTGAGAATCAGGATGTGACAGGTGGCGAACCACGTCGCCATCATTTTTCAACAAATTAGGTACATTAAATTCGTCTTAGTGAATCCCACGAGCCGCGAGGGAGGGTGGAAGTCAGCCCCAGCAGAGCCCTGCGTGCTGAGTTAAGGCACCATAGTACTCAGGGGAGCCCGATCCCGGGACGGTCGGCACGCTTGCGACTAAGCTCGCCCTTAGCCTTCATCTATTGACACGGCAGACCGTGGATTGACGGAGAGGAAGAGAAAGGATAGAGAAGATCGGAAAGGACGGGAAAGGAAATATTTTTTAATCTTTACAAAAATTAAAAACTAATGGTTTTCTTACATATTTTCACTTACACGTTTTTCAAATTTGTTAACAACTAATCGTTGCACATCCTCACAGATGTTATTATAAAAAACGTTTCATTGACCAATAAAACACTTACTGATTTTATGCACTCGCAATACTGGTTGAGAGAATTTGTGTTTATTCCTTTTCTCGAAAGATTTAAGATATTGTTCAAATCTAAATTATATAAAAAAAATATTTCATTAAACTTCTTTAGCAGCTTTTCAGGATCGGATAGACTAGAAAGAGTAGAATTAATTAATATGAACAAAAATATAATTTAAATAACTTTGGAACTACATTAGTTTTTATAAGGAATTTAATAAAGTTAGAAATTTGATTCTCATAAACAACACTAAACGTTTGGATACTTCAATAGCCATTTTATGTCCAATTAGATATGAAATTTCTAAATAGCTCTATAATAACCATAAATATCAATTTACAACGTATTATAAGTTTCTAGCCTATTTATAAGCGATTAAATTCTTTATTATATATTAGGTTTCGATGTAATTAATGTTAACATCGAAAGTTTTTGTATGATGGATTGATATCACGCTATAAAAATGAGTATTTTAACGATTGGATGTATTATTATAATACTTTTTCATAATATTTTTAGTTGGAAGGTGCCTATATTCAAGGACTGGGATATTTCTTAACCGAAGACTTTATATACAATAAAAATAATGGTAAACTGTTAACTAATCAAAGCCACTCCTATGTGGTTCCACTTGCTATGGACATACCTAAAGACTTCCGAATCAATTTCGAATACAACTCGGAAAATCCAAACGGAATTTTAGGATCAAAAAGTTCGTATGATTTTGACATTTATTTAGTTTATCTTACTAAACATTATAATTTTTACTTACTAATGAGTAGATCTGTAAAAGTAAAGTACCAAAAAAGTATTTGAAACCTGAATTGAAACCAAAATTTAAATTTTTATTTTTAAATTTGAAACGCTACGTCTTTTCTTTGATAGCAGTTAGTAGTTATAACTATTATGCCAGTGTCAAATAAAATACAATAACATCAAATCACTTGAAATGTAACTAGTCAGTTTATCACGTTACGTATTGATAAAATGGTGGCTATTCTACCAAAATCTATGGACTTTTTCAGTCAACTTAAAAAGTCACTATTCACGCATTTATTCCAAACACTTCACTTATACACCTTAATCGAACTATACTGTATGATACGCCACCACAATTAAACAATATAACTGAAAATAATATAAGATTATGAGAATAAAATAAAAACACAACGTCACTAATTTACGTAACTACGTTGGCGGGAAAAGATCAAGTCTTGTTTCATTAACCTTTTTTGCACAATAGTTCCTTAAATAACATCACTTATTACCATGAGACGTATTGAAAATAGAAATAACTAAGATTAAAGGAGTGATAAAATTTTGTATGGAAGTTTTACATTTGACATTTTAATATACACATACAGACACAGACAGTAAAACGCGTATATATTTTTATGATTTTTTCTTCTGTAGCGGTAGGCGAGATGGGAATATGTACAGCACACGGTGTAACACATGCTCTACGCAAGTGTATTTACGAATCATTTAAGGACTCAGGATATGATACGACAGACTTTATTAACATTGGTAAGATTACATTAATAATTCTAATAATAAAATACTATAGGTTTGCAAGAAAATTTATTCGCTTTCTTTGTATGTGTTTTAGTTCTTTGATGATAAATCCATAGAAAAAATCTAATTAATTTTTATAGCTTACATAAATCATTTGCTAAATAATTTCATAACAAATTTTTAATGTAACTAACTGCACAACTCAAAATACATACGCATACGCATATTGTCACGTCTGTTTCCCGTAGGGGTAGACAGAGATGAGATGTAGACAGAGACCACAGATCTCCATCCGCTATGATCCCGGCACACCTTCCTTGCTTTCTCCATACTCATCCATCCTTCCTCTCACATTCATCGTAGCGAAACGGCTCCCTGTTAGTCGCGCGAGGGCAAGAACCTCGTGGGATTCACGACGTGACGGTTGGCAAACCACATCGCCATCAGGTTTAACATATTAGGTTTATTATAATTCCTCATAGTGAATCCCACGAGCCGCAAGGGAGGTCAGCCCCAGCAGAGCCCCGCATGCTGAGGTAAGGCATTATAGTACCCGTGCCCGATCCCAGAACGATCGCCACGCTTACGAATAAGCTCGCCCTTAGCCACGCAACCATTGGCACGGCCGTGCCGTGGATTGGCGGTAGAGGAAGGGAAAAGGATAGAAAAGAGAGAGAAGAGCAGAGGAAAGGAAGGATGGATTTACACGGGATGATAGGGATATGATACTACCGCAATGGATGATCAGAAGTGATACGGTAATATGCCGGGAGGCTGGGGTCGCGTACCCGTGTATCAATACCATAACTACCGCACAAACGGCTAGGCAAAGATACTCCCCGTCGGGGAATCGAACCCTTGTCCTCCCGCGTGACAGGAGGGTACTTACCATTATACTACCGAGGATACTACTCAAAATACAGGAGAAAATTAAATCAATCCATTCGCTAAATATAGTCAGTAATGACTTCAAATATTATTTTATTTTATTTGTATAAACAAAAAAATGATCCTAGTTTTTATGTCTGAAAAAAATTCTAATATTAATTCTTGTTGAGAGCTTCAATTCTGTTCATGTTTGTGCTTAATAGTTATAATTAAAATGATCCATAAAGTATAATTTCAATAAATTAAGATACATGATTTTACATATAAATGAAAAATTTCATTTTAACTTTTATGATATTTAATAAACATGCTTTTTTCAATTCAACTAACAAATATGTATTTAAGTAAAAATATAAATTAATCTAAATGTCTACAAATTATGTAATTAAATGTATACAAATTTCTTTCATAACATTACAGTATATGGGCACAAACATCAGATTTATTTGTGTATAGTATATGATACCATAACTATCTTAATATTATTTTTCAGATCACCCATATACCGTGCAGTCAGTATTGAAAGCAGTAAATGTGAACTTGAAAGAATTTGTTTTTTAACTTTAAAAACATAAAATATATCTACTTCAAACATTAATATGGAGTTTGTGTTATCTATTTATAACAAAATTTAACTTTCTCAATAAACATTTTTAGTGTAAGGATATTTATAAGTTTTAAAGTAAAATGTTAATTAAGCAGTTATAATAATTTCATATTTCTTGACTGTCTTTATGCCTGATTATACTAGATATGGTAATATCTAGTATAAACATAAAGACAGACATAAAGGCGTAAAGACAAGAAATATGAAGACTCCGCTGCAAATACAATATTTTGTGGGAAATTGTTTCATCATGGCAATCAGCTTACAAGCAACATGTGGCAAACCAAACTTTTTAATGTGTAATCAACCACTACTAGGATACTTGAGAGGTAACAAAATTTATCAAACCATAAGCATGGATAAGTTTTGAAAATGAAGTAAGCAAAATTATTGATAAGAAACGGCTTATTGATTCTCACCTGGATGATGTTTCACAAGTATGATGCAGTAATCATAAGCTAGTTCGAAAATGATTTGAATCAAACTTTTAATGTTATGCCTGCTTGAAATAGCTATTATAAATATATGACCCAAGGAAAAAAGATTAAGTATGGCTGTATTTTGGTACTGTCTTGATAAAGGATTTGTTACATTGTTCACTGGTCAAAGACTATATTTTCAGGCTTGAAAATATAGATGAGGACAAGATTAAACATAGTTAAAAGCACCCCAACATAGCTGAATCTTTGTATTCAGAACAGATCTTCTAAAAGTTTACAAACATAACATGGAGAACACAAATGTTAATAACCTAATTATTACACTGTATTATCAGTAATACAGTGCAAAACAATCAATAATTGTATAACTTTGATTTTGGTGTACCATAAAGAATATCTATCTATCTATCAGCAAAATAATCTTTAAATTAACAGATACCACAATAGATCAAAAATTATATTTTTTATTCAAAATGTATGAGAAATTGTTCTAAAAATCATTTCTTGATTATGATATTCTTGAACTAGCTCAAACTATAATCTTAGATGTCAAGATATTGATATGTTATACAAGTTGTTTAAATGATTTGCTTAAATTGTTAAAAGGTTGTGTAAAATATTTAATTTACTACTATATTTAAACACATAAATATGAAATTTATAAATGTCTTGGATATAGTGATTTTTTTACATTAAGTTCATTATTTGAAAACTTATATTCATTAGTATATATGAAGATCGGGCTAGGTGGTGCTTTATGGGGAATTCCTATGTCCATCAGTGGACTACCACAGGCTGTGGATTGATATACACTACTGGCTAATGAATAAAAATAAAATAATTTGTTTTAAAATTTAATGTATAAAAAATTTCCAATCAGTAGGAACAGTTAGTAAATCGTAACTTTCGGAGAATTGAGTGACAATTTTCTATATTACCTGTACACATTTCTAAGTACATTTGTAATGGTAAAACGTGAGGTGAATTAATTTGGAGTATAATTTTTCTAGCAGTGACCAAGTCTCCCCTTAGAATGTGACATACAGCTGCTTTTGCCCATACTGAAACTGCAATCATATCGCGCACCTGATTTGGGAGTAGTGAGACAAGTTCATGTATCATAGAAGGATGCAAATGTTCAATAGCATCAGTTACTCTGTCCAAATTTATCAATGCTTCAGCAGCATATAAGTGTGCCCAAACTTTATGGATGTTCAAAACTTCTGTCTGTTTTAACAATTCATTTGCACTCATTAATGCTAATAGGGGATCTTGCAAGTTTAAAAATATGTAACTCTGCAATACCAGTATAGAATTTTTCAGTTCACTACACTGCTTCCAATTAATTGGTGGACCTGGTGGGGCTTGAATAAGGGGTGCTGTGATGTCAATTGGTACATCTTGACTTGGAAGCAATGTAACTGCATTCTTCAAGCAAAGAGCAGCAAACTCCAAAGATAGAGAAGGAATCGCAAGGGACTCTCCAGAGGTAGAATACTTCTCTTGCTTTTCCTTCGCTCTAAATATTCTGGCATGAGGACCACTACCTAATTTCTTAACTGTAAATTGTTGTCCTTCTTTATTGCAACATTTTTTAACACAACACTCAGCTAAATGCAACCAAATTCGTGGATTGTTTGGATAATGACGAGAAGCTTCCACTAAAGACTCAAATGCACCCTCAATATTATTAGTACCAAGTAAAGCTAAACCTAAATTATAGACATACAGTGGGCTGTCTTTACTAACAATCAACTTTTCACTGTCTTTACTCTCTTTAGCTTTAAAGTGTTCTTTTATGGCAATTTGTAAGTATTTAGATGCTAAAAATGGTTTCTTAATGGATAAATATATTACACCAAGATTATTGTTAATAGCTGGCCATATGTCTTCACCTTGGGTTTTAAAATCATAATTATATTTCAAAGTTTTATAAAGACCTAATGTGTTGGCAGACTCCTTTACATCTCCATTGAGATACTGCTGCTCAGCTATTATAAACACATTTTCAATTGAATCAGGTTTCAAGGTAATTTTTTTACTTAGATATAACTGTGCCCGACTAACTAGTCTTTCAAATAAATCAGATAGTTCTTGGTTGGATTTCAATATTTCACCGTGATTATGAGCAACATCTACTGTCTTATCATATGCTCGTCTCCAAATTGTAGTTTCCATAAGCAAGAGGACAATCTGTTGACGTAACTTAATATCCTTTATGTTTTTCGATGCTAACAATTTTTCTAACACAACAGTACACTGATAGTAGTATCTCGTATGATACAACAATATCGCATAGTTGTACACGATGAAAGGAAAGTTAAAATCTAATTTGTCAACTTCGGGAAATGTTACGCCTAACAACATCGTTATTGCAGTTTTAAATTTTACTACATTTTTCAACTCACTGGAATAGAATTCGATTACCGCTTTATTGTGCTGGACTCTTTTAAGAATGTTATTGTTGGTAATCAGATTCTCAAGTTCATTCAAATGTTGTAACGCCGACGTAAAGTCATGTTTTTGAAAACTCTGGTGGGCTAACACGACTAACTCATCACGATCAGACTGAGCCATGTTTCAATTAAAATTTAATTAATATTCTATATTCAACAGTAAACGTAATAAATAAATACTTTACTCCGCTATTTTATTTTTAATTATTTTGCTATTAAGATTAACAACTTCATAAGCACAGATCAAATATACTCCTATGATTGACTTGACACTAGCAAAAGTCACTGATAGTTGCCATTGTGGCGTCGAAAGCGCCACTAATATTATTTATTATCTATATATTCTAAGATTATAATTTGACAATCTGTCACCCGCTCTTGGTCTCAATGTATAATACCTGACACGCTCTTATATATTTTGTGATAATTATAGTTTACTATTATATGGTAAATAGTTACAGAAGATGTAGGAATAAATTTATTGGAGTTCAACGTATTTTGGAGTTTTTATTTAGAGCATTATTTCCACACACCCCGTCCGTCCTATACCATAATCATAATTTAAATGAATAATAAGTTAAGTATACCTCCACAGACTTATAACTTAAGTATCTAAATGCCACGAGATAATGTAAATTGTTGCAGACTGAGCTGTGGTCAAACCACGGAGTATATGTTATAATAAGTTAATATTTAAAAATTCCGATCTATTTTTTTTTGCACTTATGGTAATAAAACCAAAACAGAGATGAATGTAGCTTATATTTTCATCTGATGTCTAAGTTAAATTACTTCAAAATCTATGTAGACGTTTTGCCGAGAAGTAACAAACATATATACAAATATATAATAACACCAGTGATTGGAAATAAAGTCATTTTTATTTCTATTCACTAGTGATAAATGGATTTGGTTTGTTTTTCTGGTGCTAATGCTACAAGAATAATGTTCGGAATCAGCATACATTCTTAGGGATCTGGGCATGGAAATGATTGCTACTTTTAAACTGTAGTCATTATGCGATATTATTATTTTTTGACACTGTTATTTTATCAGTGAGTTTTCACATGTAGCAATTAAATGTCACTGTGATGTCGCGATAATAGTAATTGTAACTTTCCAATTTTGTTAACGATAAATATGTTCGTTTTTTGCTTAGTGGTTATATCATCGAAGGGTAGAGTTAATGTTTACATTTTAATTGATTATACTTGTTTCAACAATCTCAAAATTAGGACATTATGATTGATTATTGATATAAGGGTAATTACATTATTTCTTAGATACTTCCTAGTAAATAATCCCGCTCGTTAAAATTAACGGATATGATCGACGACAGCAATAAGTTGTGAATAGACTTAAAAATCATGGTATAAAGCACCGGTATTTCGTGATTTGTTTCATGCCTACTGGGATATATGATTCTCTACTGTGGTCGTAACGTAAATTGTAAACAAGAAAAGATATGTACCTTACTTTACTTCAGTAATAATATAATTATTATACAGAAATCTCAACGATTTTACAATGTGTGTGGAATTCGCTATCCGCTGGTTCCTCGTTAAAAAAATGAAGGTTCAATTAAAATAAAATACGTCGATTAAATAGGTTAACTCTTGTTATATATTTTCAATCTTGTTACATATTTATATTTTCCACATCCTCTACCTCTACCTATCCATACCTTATAGCTTGTCGACTTTGTCATTCTCACCGATCTGCTGATGCCGTCACGACCTATAAAAATATTTTCTATTATTATTTAAGGCCATTTAATCCTATTCCCTATAGTTTCAATTAGAACTATATAACCTACTTTAACCTTATCCTTTTTCTCTCTTTATCTTTGTACCAAAGTAGTTAGGTATTGTCTTAAATCTCTGTCTAAAATTCTTTTTTTATGTTTGGAGGTATCGTAATCACTTATTTAAACTTTTTGAGTTTATGGCATCAATACCTGTGACATTAGTTGGAGGAATGAGTTAATTCAGAGGCGACTTTGCTAAAAAAAAATCTTCACGTTGTTGGAGTCGAAACAAAAAGCTAGCGAATTAAAAGCTAAAATGTGTTTGTAAAAATATTTTTGATGAGGTTCAGATTCACTACTAACTGTGACACCTAAGATAGATACGAATAATAATTATGTGAACAATCAACCTTTTAAAGGTATGCGATTTCATCAAATTTCTACAAGTGTTGTCACTAAACGCAAAACCTTTTATAATTAATTGGAAAATTGACGAGCTACATAGTAAATGGTAAAATGGGGTAAATTAGAAGTGAAACATGTCTTTTGGAACTTTCAAAGTTATATAAGCATTAATATAAATATTTTAACGCCAACTTAATAAATGACAGGTGTTTACAATAACAGGAGTCAACAAAAATGTTGCGTAAAAACAACATACAAAATAATTAAAACTATAAATTTACAATTTTCTAAAGGATAAGATTTAAAAAATTTGTACGCCACTTTATTCAAGTTAAGATTAAGTGGCCCAACCGATAGATTCAAAATATACTTTTATTATCTATCGCTTGAACCCTAAGAATGTTTCTGCCATGTTAACAAGAATAGACTTTACATTGCAATGTATTTCCCGCTGTAAAAGATATGACACATAAATAAAAATATTGTTGTTATAACTTAGCTTTATATATTACTGGTATTGTTATTTTAAATTTAAATCAATAAAGATTTATAGATTTTAAAACTATTAAGTTATGTCTGCTGAATAAAATAGATTCTGTTCGATCAAATATCTATAAAGGCAATTATTGAGTATTTTCTGAACCGGCAGTAGATTAGACTAGACTCAAAATTTATTGTCAGTACATACACGAAACTTTTTAGTGTAAAAATGACTAACTTGATTAGACTCAAGATTTCCTGACTTCTTTATAAACTTAACATAGAATCGTAGTTCACATCTTAGTGTGTAAAAATGTTTTCCTTGACTTGAAACGATCAGATGAAATAATGGGTGCGATTCCGATCAATCGCTATTGACTGGTTAGCTACTTCTTCTACTCTTATGTTTTTAGTCACTGAGTTAGGTTAAAACATTTTTATCTTGCTTTTCTACCAGACCTTTGAAACAAAGAAAAAAATATGTGATTCTAACTAATGTAACCATCAAAAATTAAGACAAATCATCAAAAATTTCTAATATTAAAAAATATGTATTAGAATTATTTTATTATTTGTCTTGTTGATACGTAATCAGATCTTTTGATATTGTGATGCCTAGGAGAATTAATTGAAAGTATTGCAATACTTTATAAACTTTTTATGGTCTGGAATGGTAAACTTAATTTATCGTAAGTAAATTCACATTAAATCAAACGAGAAATGAGTTACTAAAACAAAGATAGTTTCTTTTAATCCGGTATGTAATATTTCAATTTATTTTATCATATAGTTGATATTATTTTTTATTGTACCTGAATATTTTGAATTGTAATATAATTGTAGTAAAATTTTTATTTTTCTGAAATGATGAATGAAGTTAAAAGTATGATGCAAAGCTATTCGTAAG
>JASFAT010000908.1:0-39811 GCA_031353405.1 Baronia brevicornis | reverse complement strand
AGAGACTCTGAATAAAGGAAGAAGACAATTGACTGTATATATTCAAAAATTTCTTTTGAAGAATCAAACTTAAATTTATTTGAACTTTTCTACTATGTTATTTACCTTCTTTCAGGAATGATGAGAAAACTGCACAAGACTACAAAGTGCAAGGAGGATCAGTCCTTCATTTAGTGCTGGCGCTAAGAGGTGGAGAATGATCTGTTGTGATTGTCATCTCATATTTATAACTTTTTAATTTTCACTTTGTGTATAAAGCCTATGTGATTAAATAAGATAAAAAACATCCAATGGTTAGTATCATTCATTAAGCTTTATAATTACATTTCGAATTGATTCTGGTAGAAGGTGATTGATTAATCTAATGAGGTGTTTTATTCATAGCTATGAAATGCACACAAGGGTTGAATGGAAAAAAATTGAATTGATTTGCAAAATTATTGCAAATGCACAGTATGTGAGAATTACTAGTATAGAAAGATTATCAAAAAGTATTACGAGTAAAGAACCAGTAAAGATTTTAATACAAGAAATTTTGAAGATTCACTTATTTTATTTAATGCAAGATAAATTAAAAAACAAGTAATATTAATTTGTGATGCTTCTTACATGTTAATACTAATTCACTTCACATATATAAAATTATAGTATCCACTATTGTAGAAAAATCCCATACATTAATTTAACATTTCTAATATTAGTGCTCAGGACATTTCAATACAAGTGCAAAGATAAATGTTTGGAATAATTCTCAATGCTGCAATTGACCACCGCACGACTTGTCTGTCACACCATCTGGATGAGTGACAATTTAGTAGACTGCTTTTATCTCACACTCTACCGATCTGTGAAACACACTAATTTTAGCGATTAAATTAGAGAATAAGAATTAAATTAGAGAATACCTGGGTATTAAGCAGCAATATGAAAATGATATGTCAACTGAAGTAAGTGTAGTGGTAGGTTTCTTTAATTAAAATCAATATTTGAGCATGTAATTTATTACACCCATAACATTGTACATTTAATTCAGATATAAATATACATCTTGCACTGAATTCAGAATTACATAAAAATAAACATCTTTGGTTTACCAAACATATCAACAACATCGAATTCTTAAAGTAGGTTCTTATTATACACTCCTATATATTATATTAAAATGTTGCCACAAGCCTTGTCACGTATTAATAATAATATACACTAATTTGAGCTGGATATACAGAGTTGTCATAGGTACTTCATGAATTAGCTGCACAATTCTCTTATGCATGGATAGTGCGTACATAGGTATAAATAAAAATACTGTTAGGTGGTAAGTAAATAAAAAAAAGTTACGCTACAACTTTGTTATGTTTTATTTCCTTTCGCTTTACAAAAGGTTATCGAGTTTTACAATACTATAAAATACATATTTATATATTATCAAAAATCATTTAAATGACTTTCGGACGGAAACATTTCCTTTAAAATATCGATTTTCATATATATATATATATATATATATATATATATATATACATATGTGTATATATATATATATATATACACACACACACCAAAGGTTTGTTGTTCATTTTAATTTTTGTGAATGTAGGTCATATGATTTAATTCATTCTGAGGTACCTACCAGACAAGGTATAAAAAAATTGAATACGAATTGCAAATATAATTCATTGACAGGTAAATGCAACATGGAAATGAGCAGTATTTGGCACAAAACATTATTCATTAAATATTTAATTGCTAAATATTTTCTAACTTTTTTATTTTCTATTAAAACAGGTGAGAAATAATAAATCGCGTATATACTTACGTATATCACTTGACACTTACAATCAATTTCAAGATGAATCATTTTTATTAATTTATCTACGCTAAGTACATATTAATAATAAAATATATAAATTCAATGTATACATCAAATATGGAAATTTACGTAGTTTTACATTTTATCTGCAATATTTTCATATAAATTTGAGTTGGTTGAGCTAAAATAGTACGTACATTTTAAAAGATGTATGCAGCGATGGCCGACTTAAAAAAAATGGACATAAGCACATCCCATCTTAATGTGCATTATTACAGTAAAGCCTTGCTTGTTACATAGTACGAGTATTTCGACAGAAAAAATTTGAATATGGCGCCTAAATTATCTAGACTAAAAGATCACATTTAGATACGTGTAAAGCATACTATACTTAATGTAAAGGTAATGGTATTAAACCCGAGTTCTACTTCAAATGTCAGATTATTCGCTTAACTGGTAAAAAAAGTTAAAACATTTCTTACACTTTACAACACAGAATTTTAATATTCAATTTGAGTATTTTCAATCGGAAAGGTTCGTTTCTTTACTAACGATAGAAAGCTACGTTTGGTAGAATTTTTTCAACGTATATATCCACTAACATATATCCACATGAAATTTTTCATTGAATCATGAGCCTTCTTATTGTGTTTATATTAGGACAGGAACGGAATTTAGAATATTTTTTATTACACAATGTATTAGACATTTTGTAGGTAAGTAAATCATCTACTGTATGTTTATTTTCCTACTTTACGACATTGTTTAGTATAATACATTAATTGAGTCGATAGTTTGAGACCATGAAGATTCAACCATCAGAGAGTGCAGGTGTGACCCAGCCGTACTTGTCGTGTGTTTTGACGAGGGAGCGGAAAGCTTCTTCGGCGCGTCGTCGCGAGAATTCGCGCGATGGACGCGGCGGTGCGCGCGCTACGCGACCCTGTCCCTTGACGACCGAGGCCGCGAATTGCATAACAACCGCTTCCACGGTATATGCAGATGCCCAACCTCTAGGCGTCAAAAGTTCCATGCATATCGCTCCACCTGCAATTAAACATACAATCGTGTATATATTAGTGTAATATTATTTTCTCTGTAATAGAGGATACTTTATAGTTTTTAATGATATTACAAAATAATAAAAAATTACAAAATATATTAAATAATTTTAAGCCATGGTTAGCTGTTCACACGCATAAGCATAAAATTACTTCTGCACACCCAGTGTCAGTTATTATTTATCAACCTATATACTTGTGTTAAGAAACATAGTTCAATGGTAGACAGAATCGAAATCAAGATGTGAGAACAATCGTAGGGCTATTATATTAACCCACGTTTCATGGGCGGAATTTTAAAGCAGTAGATAACACGAGTATGCCCGCACGCACCCACACACCCCTCCTCCTTTTTATGCTGATTCCTGATGAGGTCTACTGTTATCATAGCTTTTAATTAATGAGTCCAATGATATTTCAGATATTTCTTCTATCATCTATTATGCATGATGGAGAAAGGGAAAATTACTTTTTGGTTTTGGAAACTACTGGTCGATTTAATTTTTCCGCTTCCTGAATCCCAGTTCGTAATATTATTAACTTTGAGAGGTTGCTGACACACAGTTTCTTAATTAATGCATAGGTATTTTGTAACTTTATCAATTAACTCTATTATTATAATAGGATAAAAATTTTTACTCACCCTCCATAACGAATCCCTTTTCTATCCTCGGTTCAATGACCCGCATGAAAGGTGGTGCGAAAGGAAAGTTCTCTGGGAAGATGAGGTGTAGCAGAATGTTGGATATGTGGAGCTCTCGCAGGTCTGATGCCAGATCACTTTCCGGGTCTATCTGGTGTAGACGTACATGCCACTCGAATAGATTGTCATTTACTAGCTCCACCTTTAACGATGGGAAATTAAAAATATAGTTTTATTCTTGTTGGAGATACGTACATACATATATCCTCTTTACCGAATAAACATAGAGGACACATTACAGGGAAAATAAATAAACACAAGTAATAAATAAATGCAACTATTATAGGATATATATTTTTTAAAAATCCTTAAAAACTTACGTCATATCATATCTTTAAAAGTTACAGACAACATGACTAAACCAAAATTCAGAACTAATTAAATATCTGTAAAGTATAAAACGTTAATGGCACAGTGGCGTATGCTATAAAAATTATATGATCTTAATAGCACGATGGCAACATGCTTGCATGAGCTTGAGGAGTCGAAGGAAGTAGGTCGATGTTCACATCAGGATAAATATTTGCATTTATGCAGTTTTTTGCATCCAGCGTACAACTGTTCTCTGTAAAACATAAGTGTCCTTCAAACAAGAACAGTTTGTCTATCTGTATACACTGAACACGTAGATCAAGACAGTTATGCCGGCCATGTTATGTCGATGATACTGCTGCCCGTCAACGGCCTATGATTATTTATATAAAGCCATCAGTTAATTATCAGAGCCTTAGCTTATCTGTATTATGTCATGGGTAGATATGACAAAAAATTATGTTATGGAATACACCAGATTAAAACAAAGTTCAGGGTAAGAGTGATTACGCTGGAGTCACGCTACAAATATCAACCCCGAGAGGTGCTTGTAGCGCTGATTCCAGTACATGATTTAAAGAATTTATCCAAGGACGAATATTGGTCTAAGACCGAATATATCACCATAAAAGATATGACATATCACCAAAAAGAAAAACGCAGTACTCATAAATAAGTGTAAGTTTTAAGTTATTATATTATGTATTCTTAGGGTAAGGGTATTTGCAAAAGAATTTCTATGAGCCTTGATGCTTCAAAAAAATAAATAAAAATAAAACAAATATATAAGCTTAAAGTTCTAAAGCGTTTAACTTTTTATGCGTGTCACTGTTTAGATAGATAAATATATTCTTTATTGTACACCAGAAACAAAACTAAAATAAAAAGCTTGCTTAAAGAGTTAAAGAAATTCATATTTTTTTAAACGTTAGATTTTATTACAATGTCCATGAATTTACCGTAAACATAGGATCAGTTCTGTTTTCTTGCAACCGTTGTATTTCTTTGAGCTCCTTCATAAGCCTGCGGGTGCGCACTGCCGCTGCACGCTCTCGTACTTCACTAGCGCCTCCAGCTTTTTTCTTCACCATGTTAGTTGCAGCTGGACTTGCGGGCAGGCTCGCCGCTGCCTCCGCTGGACCCACGCCATCTCTGTAAAAGTAAGTATGGAAGAAATAAGCACCAATAGTTACGTACTTCGTTACATACATGTTATTTGAAGAGTCATTTAAAGTGTAGTTTATTTTTGGTGTTTTATGCCCGGCTTGAAACATGGATAATTTCGGCCGTTGAATTTCACTACCGCACAAGGAAAAGTTTCGTCCCCATCATCTGGATGAGTGGCGATACAGTACGGTACATTTTCCTAGAAACTTCTTTCGAAGCTGGTGCTTCACGTGGAACCAGCTACCTCCAGCGGTGTTTTCACAACGATGCGACTTTGGAGCCTACACTTTTCTGAAAGGCCGGCAACGCTTCTGATGGGACTGCGGATGTCTATGGGCAGCGTTGATTTCTTTCCGTCAAGACACGCCTGCTTGTTAGCCTTCCTATCCCATAAGAAATGGACATCCTATTTCTTCACTTGTGTGTCATACGAAAAGACGATCGTACGTATCGTACGTAGATATCAGCATAGACGTAGCAACGTCTATGCTGAGAAAGAGTTACTCGGCAATCTCCAAGCCGCTCGCCAACCGTAGAGATTACAGTAACACCTCAATTCTAAGGGAGGCCAATATCCAGCAGTGGGCTGTTATGGCTGTATTGATTAATGATATCATAATTGCGTAAAATGAAATTCAAAGTATCCGATTTAGTGTAAAAAAATGACATAATGGCATGTTGTTTGTTGCACATTAATTATTTTAACAATCTATTGTATCAAGATGTGATTACCTTTAATACATATACATACAGACATTAAAACTACGTTAAAATATTTGCTTTAACTTTTTCTTTTTAAAGTGTCTCTCCGATTAGCGAAGACTAGCAGTCAATTCTTTTTTTTCTACAACTATGCTCATCGTTAAAGAGGCGAAGTAGAACGGGAACACTCACTACCCGTGTCCACTGCCTGATATTAGGTAGCTAAGATTTCATTTTCCGACCCAGCCATTTTTTGTCGACAACTATGGTATACTTTGATAATGATAACTATGATAATGATCATGATAGGTCATTTGTATCTGTCGTATATTAGAAGTGATCAAGGTAAGCAATTTTTCTATCTTTGACGGTCTGCAGAAATTCGCACTTTTATTTACTTGTCAGAGAACTTCGTCATTGGCGAATGTTGCCAATGTCGAAGTTCTCCGATTTCCAGCAGCTGCGAAGAAAAAGTTCACTCACCGCTGAACCCAGTGATCATCGGCAGCATCAGTGTGTGACTAAACTGACCTCTACTTTATCATAATGTAAAGGGCCTCTGTACGTTAGGCTATAATTATATTGATACGATGGCCTAAATCATAGTACACTTCATATTCGATATTATATAATATTTGTTCTTCATTCTTCCACTTGTTTCATGTGATTTGTTTTGGTTACGTGAAGTATTTCATGAACTATTCACATACGAATAAAATTGAAATGTTTGTTATTTTTGGTAATAACTACCTTTGGTAAATTTATGCTTTTTGATAAACACAAAAAATGTATTATTAGTTATACAGTATTATACAGTAATATAGTATTCTTAAATTACTGTTTGTATTATTGTAGTGAATTATTATAAGAAAGTTTTGAACCGATTTTAATTAGGCTGTCTATCCGTAAAACCCGCTAATTCTTCTTGGACAAGTGTTGTGGATTATTGCTCATTTTTTTAGAAATAGAGAAATCCTGTGTCCAGCAGTGAAAATATAGGTATGGGTTGTAAAAAAAAAGATTTAAGGAATGATTTAGACTACGTTTTAACTTGAGAATATTTAAAATTTCTGTGCATAGACTAAAAATCGTTTAAACACAGTCACGGATGCGTGTAGTAGATAAATTTGAAAAATAATTTTCAGATGACCAATACAAATGGTGTCTCCAATATTTTAACATGTTCCACTTACCACACCTGCGTGCTTGAACCGAAATGAGTAATAATACATTTGAATATTTGTGACATATGTATGTATACATGTATGTCATACGGTTATTATATATGTCACAAATATAACTGTTTTTTTTTAAAGTAGTTACTTGTAACGGAAAAAAGGAGGGTGATACCGGTATGTTAATTATGATAACAAGTGCGAAAGAGAACAAAAGTTTCCATATGTTTAATCAAAACAATTCACGCACGTAAAAAGCCTATAATTGAAATAAAAAATTGTTACGCCTACTTTTTTCTACATTTCAACGCCTACATTTCAAAAAATTTGTTAATTAAACAATAATTATATTTACTTTATTTATTTAATCATTTAATTGGCATCAATGAAAAAGAAATAAATAATTGAAATAATATTAATGAATTGAAAAGTAACGTAATTAATATGTTTTATATTAATTTATATTAAAATTAACGGCACCGCGGATCTCTAGAACAGTCACACGGCAAGAAAAGTGTCTCGGAACACTCCCCGTTATAATATCGATAGAAGATTCGGAGAGATGAGATATCCCTCCACAGTTCTAAAGAATCTAGCCGTTCGGTGATATCTTGGTCATTGACAACACGAAGAGCCCGACGTGGTATGCGGTGAAGATGACGAGGCTGATACTAAGGTGCCCCAGCCCAGAGATGAGAACAGTATTCCATGTGCGGCCTGACTTGTTCCTTATTAAGAGGATTGGAGGCGATGAGGCGTGAAATACTGTCTCGCTGTACCGAGTATACATAGCTTCTTAGAGGCCAGTTTGGCCTTATCTTTCAAGTGACCGCGAAACTAAACGTCACTCGAGATGTCGACGTCAAGGATTCCAATACATGGCTTAGTATCAAAGGGAGTGTCTTCTGAGTTTGGATCCAGCGTATGCAAGCGTGGCGGGTTTAACATGGAATGAACGTTAAAAATTGGGGAGGCTGCGCGTGCGCAGCAATGTGGCATATGTAGAAAAGAAGTAATTTTAAAACATACGTACAAAGATAATATTTAATATTTTAGTACAAATACACATGATTCTCATGTTAGTATTGTATTAACTATTTATTGACGATTTCTGAACTCAGTCTTAAAATTACCAATAGTTTAGCGTTAAACGGGTCGATAACATTTTTTCAGTACCTACCGGATTTTCTTGCCATATGGTTATGGTAGCTATTTTAGCGATCGACTGTTAATCAAGCTTACAAAAACTGAATAACGAGCGTATTGTGTTTAGATTTATTTCTCTTTTGTGTTGATATTATAACAAAGGATTCGGTGCCTACGCATCACATGCTTAACCGAACAACGTCCTAGTTACGATTTTACTTTATTTGCGAGGCAGTTCATTTAGAATTCTTGCGGCGACTTCCATTGTATTGGCACAGTTACTATGGCTACGAAACATCGATTCAATTGATTTTGTATAAGTTAAAATTAAACTCTGCTGCTGCTAATTAACTGTTTATGTGTCTCGATCTTTGTAGCAAAACTTGAGTGAGAAGCTTTTTGTGACGTCACACTACGACATAGTAATACATTGTTTGACTTTTCCTTGTTTCGTCTTTGTTACTTTATTGTTATTTATTTGCGGTATTATTCAAAAATAGTATACATTTTTCTATTTTTTTCCAAAAATAGAAATTAAATTAGTCTGAGTAAACACAGTATGTGATAAGAAAACATATTACATTCTTGAATATCACTTCTCATTACACATTCACAATCCAACACGATGATTATTGTGTTGTGGCTAACTTAAAGGATGTTCTACTCCTTCTCATCAATGGATTATCGAAGCTTATTCTTGACGACCCGAACTTCCTCTCAGCAGCTGTCTTTATCGTGGGTGTCATTTCAAATAGACATAAAATTACATTGATTCCAACCCATACCGTTATGTTTATATAGATATTCATATTATATAGTATAATATATTAGTTTATATTATATAGTATATTCATATTTTTAAAGTATATAATAAGAATTATACCGATTATTATAATGAATGAAGTTGCGGATTCGTATATCATAAAACTATTAGAGGGAAGTTTATTCACTGTTCGTTAGACATTAAACGCTTATTCACCATTTGTTTTGCTTCCACGAACTTCTCACGTTTCTACAGTTTCATATTTTATCGTATACATTCTTTTGTTATATATTTGGAGCTCCGTATTGTACAGATATGGATATATATATGAAATACTTATTGAAAGCTATCGGTTCAAAAGTATTAATAATAAAACCACTTCTATATTTTGAATATTACTTAACGTGTTTTACGTTATTTACTTATATTTATTATATATAGGAATATTTTAAATAATGTGAATCTAAAAATATAATATATTCTAGAAATTTTTATATGATATTGCCTGATATTCAGAGATAATTTGTACGAGCTTTTTCTTATGACTTCATTCTCATCTACAATTTAAACTTTTCCAATGAACAATGACAATCGATGAGTTATTAGTTGTCTTGCTTACAGTGTGTTGTGTATTATGCAGTACGTGTTTTGCCTCAATAGAAGACATCTTCAGGTATAAATTGTAGTCATACCTGAAGATGTCTTCTATTGAGGCAAAACACGTATCATACACATTCTTAAAAAGGTGGTATTGTATGTTGTATGTAAAAACATAAAAAGTGGATATATACTTGGAGCCTTCATTAGCACTAAAAAGTGTTAATCAAGGCTCCAATTTGTTTATTCCTTTGCCGTGCGCATTAAAAAGAAGAATGGTTATCGATCTATTTTAAGATTAGTTCTAACAGATCTTTCTTTCTTTCAGTGTACTGTTATTTATCAAAATATACATACTAAGTGACACGTCGAGGAAAAAGAGTTGTGAAGAAAACAGATCCCTTTAAAAATCTGATGTTGAATATCATGGGTGGAATGTACAAGAAAATAAATAGATTTAATTAAATTAAAGGAAAATGATTACTGTAATCGGTTACAATTTAAGATATACGAATTTACTACTTCGTACGGGCGTTACATCTACTCGTTCCATTGTACAAGAATATTAATAAGGATATACCCAATTTATTCATCAGAGGGAGCGGCTGAGTGCCTATTTGTATAAAAGTATTGAGAATACAAAGTAGCGTCTGTGTCTTGGAGTGCACTCAATACTTTAATTTAAACACAAGCCATTTAACCATTTTGATTAATTACTTATTCGAAGCGCTGAGGTGTTAATACGTTCTCTCTACGTCACACCGCCTGCCGGTCAATGATTTCTAGGTCGATTATGCAACGTCATTCGAGCAAATAATAACGTGTATTTAATCTGTTGGGAAGTGAAAGTACAGTAACGATATATACTCAAGTATCTACACTAGGAACATAAAAATGTAGAGGATCGTGTATTCAAACATCACTGAATAAACAAGTTTCATTCTAATATAACCTTACGATTTACGTGTGTTAAGTCATCTTTTTGCATACTATTATGAGCTTTGTGATCATGGTGACACATGTAATTTTTATCATATTATGTACATCCTCTCTCGAGTACTCTCAGTTACATAATCTGATGTTGAACATTACAGACAGATGCAGGATGCTGTGCAAGCGACGCGTTTAAGGGATGACTGGCGACGAGCAATTTGTACCAAGATAGCGCCATATATTGCAGGTTATGCTTATTAGGATTGAGGACACAAAGGAGAAAATTCTGAAAATTTATACAACAGTAGACAGTGACAGACATCAAGTGATAAAAAAGGAATGAGTCTTAAATGTTATTAAGACATTGTGTGTATCGGGTGCATTTTGCACCGGAATTGTACTGGGAGCGGGCGTTTTACGCGTAAATTTAGTTATTCAGCTAAATCTCAACAGATTGAAAACAGAACTATTTCATTTTTTTAACCAAAAAATCTTCCAGTAAAGGAGTATTGTCAGTTGATGACCATTCTTCTGCTTCTTCATCAGAACTTGTTCCAGAACTGGTACTAATAGCTCTTCGATTGATAGTTGGAGGGCGAGGAATAAGCTCTTCATCATCGGTCTCTTCGAAATCTTCACTTTCGATGTCACTATTTCACGAAACATCTAATAATGCGTCAGCGAAGATTTCATTACAATTATCTTCGATAAATTCACTCATTTTCGCAACGATAAATAAAAAGTTTACTTTAAATCTAAATTGATTTTTTAATTAACCTTCCCGTTCTGTGGTTCCGCATCGACTGATGTAAAAACTAGTTTTTATTTGTTTAAATGTTTTCCAGAATGTATGTAGCAAACATGCAGCTTCGTTTTCGTGTACGTACCGTTATTTTTGTACCCACAAACAAACTATGTTGTTACACTAACCCGTACTAGTACGTGACCCGCGCTCAAGTATCAATCATCAGAAAACGTACTAGTACGTGTCCCACATACAATGTGTCCCATCCCTCTTTTGTCACTTGATGTCACATTTTGTTGACCCCTTACCTCTCCCTAAACGTGTGACGTATGTTATGTATGGCTCCTTATACATGTGTACGTGGATATTAGAGCGTAGCGAGCAAAAAACGTATTTTCCGCTTTACCTTTCAAAGTGAAAGTGGACACGCATACGTCATCGTACATACATATATGGTCAAATGTCATCTGTGCACGTGACAGGGTGCAGCCGGCCTGTCGCGACACCAGTTCTCGTATCGCATCTCAACTGTCATAATATTTATTTAATAGTTATAACACTATCTATGCTACTATTTATTATTAATAGAACTCAATACTCGTGTCCGGAAAACTAGCGTTGTAATTTTATTAAGCAGTAGAATTTTTTAGTTGCTCCAGTTAAAATAAGAATAATGCTTGTTATTAATATTAGTGGATATTTTTTTACAACTTCTCCATGTCATGCTGTTGGGCACGATTATACTGTTGGCATTTCTGGAGGAATGGACGTTAACCCACCACGCTGTTCAAGGCGTATTGGGGCACCAGACTCGGAATAAATATGTGTAGGCCGTACACATTTATCCCGATGCGGGAAGTGAAATCGCGACCATTGACTCCGAGAGACTTCGCCACTGAGCCAATTAGGTCGTCAGTAGTGATACTGTGAAAATTGAAATCGCAATTTCTAAACTAGTCAGTATTGCGATTCAAACAAATACAGTAAAATACGCTAATGCCTTTGGTTTCATAGTAATTAAAGTCTGACTAATGCATCAAAATATAGTAGATATATTTGTCTCGTTGACTATAAAAACGATCGCTTTATCACTGAACCGAGCAGGTTGTCATTTTAAGAACACATTAATGTACATAGTAGATTGAATGTAATTATGAATGAATTAAAAAAAGTATTTCTACAAGTATTTTTAACTTATTACTATTAACATATTTTTAACTAATTACTATTAATATATAAATATATTATATTTATTTTGAATGGCTGTTTCTTGTGTCTATGTTTTTGAGTAAATTGAAACAAATTATTTCACAGAAATTAATTAAAAAAGGATTATAATAATAATAATACCATTATTGTAATTTAAAAATATTGTTTGTTAATTTATTACAGAGAAGTAGGTTCAAATGTTGCACTTTTTATTTAAGACAATGGTGAGTACGAACATTGTGGTATTGAAACATTTGCTTTCGTATCTCCACAGTCACCCAATGCGATAACAGTGCAATACGTACCGCTTCACATTTCATCTTGACTATGTAAATTTTATGTGTGCTGCGTACATTACATTCGCTTCTAGTTTATTTTATTTGATACTTGTATGTAGTTGCATAAAATTTTATTATTGTTGAGAATTTTACATTTGTTTCGAATAAGCAATTTTGATCTTTTATTGAGTTCTTAAATTGCGAATACCAGTGACTCTAATTTTGAAAAACTTTCGATAAAAATGTAACGCCAAATTGAGTAATATAACAAATTTTGTTATTTTACTCAATTTCACTATGAATGTTTTCATTCTCTTCATATTTTTCAAATTTAAAAAAAATCTTAGAAATCTTTTTTTTTTTGTGTTAATTTCCCAAGAGTTGTCACCAATTCATAACTAGGCTTGAGGTTTTAGCACTTCATCAATCATTTATCAATACAGCCACAAATGTTTGATAGTCTACAGTCCCTCAAAATGGAGAAGTGTTGTCTTTATATCTATGTTTTGAGAGCGGGTTAGGGTCGCAGATTGGTTTTATTATTCAGGTACACGCTGTCGCCCATCTACTAATATCTAGGTCCATAGTCGTCTCGTAGGTCACCTATCGGATAGACATAGGTCTATCCCTATCTCTATATCCAGAATAGTCCATGTCATGAATCACTCAGCAGAAGCGCTTCCATAACTCTAAGCTTACATTAAAGTTCTATTTCGAAGACGCTTCTCATTAAGTTATTTACTTTGTTAATTTGAAACAACATTCACTCAAATAATAAAGGTATCTTTGCGAACAAATCTTTCTGTCCACGTGAGGTGTATCAACAATTAAGTAATGTCTGATTATTATCATGTGCGAAATAAAATATACCGACGTAAGTGTGTCGTGTTTTATGAGAGACGCTTTCGTAGCGCCGGCGTTTTCCGCATTAATGCTTCGCGTCATCGGCCCACCTCGAACAACAGGCTGACCTCAAAGCGTCACTAAATAAACATTGTCTTTGTCTTAGCTCAGAGAATCGCAAAACACCTCCACGTCTTCGATTTTATACTTCCTTGAACTGATCATTTCTACAATTTTGCACGTTTTGTGTAAAACAATTTCGGGCGGATGATCGCTGCTATTATTTCTAAAAAAGTTATTTTTGTAAGTGTTATGTTTTATCACGTATTTATTTTTCCTTATCGTCTGCTTTGCAATAATGAGAAATATGATAAACGAACCCGTGAATAACTATATGTGCTTTCGCGACCAAACTCTTTATTTTTTGGGGATAGGTGACCTAACAACATTGTATAAACTCTATATTAAGTCTCTATATTTTCGTGAAAATTTGAAAATATGTGTGGATGTTTCCCAGATTACCTTAGACAAAGAGACAGATAAAATATAAAAGAACTGTTTTCAGGTTTAGTTTTTTCCTGAGTTTCTATGCTTATATGCACATTGTAAATGCGTAATGCAATCGTAAAGTACTTTTAATAATCGTTTTCCGTATTTTCATAATTATTCCAGACAAACAGTCTAACTGAGAGACAAAAATTAAAAAAAAATGTTATGAGTATGTGTTGCTCGGCAATATGATATAATATAGACCAGTTCTTTTGTAATTACAAATAACTAAATTTATGTATAATATTATATATTGATTGATATGATTATATGTATTTATGCAGTTTTTATTATTGTTAAAGGCTATTTGCTGAGCCGTTTGGCTTCTTGGTAGATTTCCATTGTAAAAGGAAAAAAGCTTGTTTCAAGAATTTCTAAGTCCTCCTTGAATTTGAAGACAATGATTTACTCGTTATGAAATCCTCGGGTTCAAGTTCGTAATTGAATACTAAATATTTTGAAAGTCTATGTATAAATTAACATTTCTTGGAAAGAAGTAACAATGAAATATTTAGTGATTCATGAAATTGCCCGTTTTTCAGTGTGAAATGTGAGTAAGAATGAAAATGAAATCATACTTGATTTTAAGAAATTGTCTGTTTTTAAATGAAATTAAGGAAAACGGAACTATTATAATATTATAATATTTTATTTGAAATCTTTTTCCTGTATATCCCATATCTAGAGGCGGACCAGAGATGTCCGGTCTTTTGTCAAGTCTTACTTGCATAATATATTCGTGCTGTGAAAACTTATTTTAGGCTTTAATCATATTTTATTTCCTAGCTAAGAATTAAGGGCAAATAATGTATAATATATAATGTAATAGCATATTTGTCTATAATTAAGAATTAAGTACAAACATGCCATGCCAGTCTCTTCCCAAAAAATTGAGAACAGATATATTTTACAGGGAAGTCATTATTAAGATTCTGAATGTTATTTGAATTTTGACTGCGACAATAGCAAATTTCAAATAGACATTTCTTTATAACGCCAACAACTTAGTTGTAAATGTCAAATTAGGTTAGTTTAATAAGTTAATTTAAAGTCATTAATAGTCGTCATTATCAATAATGAAATTCTTAGATTGTACAATGTTCTACTAATGCCCATAAATATACGAAAAATATATTTATTGTGCCGATGTGCAGAGCATTACTCAAATCGGTTTTATTGCGTATTTAAAAATTTATTTATTGAACGTAATATTATCTTAATGTATTATAGATTAATATACGCGTCGAATGTCATATAGTGCGTCGTATTTTATAAAGCACATTCAAATGAAAATTAAAGTTTGTCCCGTTTTAGTTCCTTATTCATTTTATCCCGTTTTAGTTCCGTTGTCGTTTACACGCTTGGGACGGGTTTAGATTATAAGATGCTCATCTCTGCGTAATGGGGTTGAGTCCCAAAACCATAGGATATTATAGGTATCATATTATGCGAGAAGTGTAGAAGATCCGTGTGATCTGGGGTATTGACTATATGAGTAAAACGTTGACAACCAATAACATGCCGACGAACAAGTTATATAATAAAATGATTTTAGATATGTGTATATTTAAGATCTTGAGCATATCATGGCAAAACAGAGTCACCAATGAGAGGATTCTGGAAATCCACAGCTACCTAAGCTTGTTCATACTTCTCAAGTAGAAGCGACTGCGTTGCTTAGGGCATGTGCATAAAATGGCGTTCTCTCGTTTGACACGACTCATGCCGTGCCATGCAAAGTGATGTCGGGGATCTTTGCTTCGTTTTAAAGAATAGCTAAGCACGGCACGACATAGCAGCCTACCGCACCGTAATTGACTACCGCAGCTGAGGGTGCTGACAGGCGGACGAGTTGGCGCAACCGTTTGCTGGACGATCGCAAGTTTAGCCTGACTTGTTATTCTCAAAGGAGACGGACTCTTGTTACTCGGAAAGGAGACGGAAAAGGCGCCAAGGCGACTCTCTGGTAGCCTCCGCGACATTTTCTTGTCGGGCTTGCAGTAGGGTGTACCATTGATGTATCGGATTATATAGCCAAGAAAGACATGGCCTTAATGAAATTGTTTCGTGAATCTTCTTTAATAGACATGTAGGCCGAAGTTAGTGTGCTCGGATTGAAAGGAGGCTAATCGGCCCCCACCTACCCGGAGGCAATTCAAGGAGCGCCAAATTTATATATTTGATGAAAAAATGTTTTAAACGCTTATTATCCAGGGCACATCCGTCGTACTATCGACAATATCTCGTATATGTATATCTTTGTACTACCAGCAAGCTGAAGAGAAGTTTAAGCAAACAAAACAACCTAGATAGATTTGTTTTCAAGAGGTTCATTTCAATTGCTGGAGAGAATGAGTGTCTATCTCAAGTTTTTTACCAGTTCGATAAAATCGCAGATCCCGAGCTGAATAAACCAATATCTAACGAAAGGATTTTTTGCTTAGTTTGAATAGTCACAAACAAGAATAACGTAATTCATAATTCTTCTGAACACATGTTATCCTATGTAAAAACGTTTTTCAGATCTACTTGTTGAGACGAATACTTGTAGTTAGTAAGCTTAATTACAGTCGGAAAAAATGAATATAGAATTTGAAAAACTTAATAACCATAAACGTTTTAAGGGATTCTTTTTAAATTTTTTGGAAGGGAAAATATAGATCGTTGTTTGTATAATTTTTTATTTTTTTTAACTTATAACAACACTATAATCTTTAATTGGAATTGTAAATATTTCAACTTAGACGGAACTCCTGTTGTTGCGCAGATATAGAGAGAATCCATTTCTATTCGATATGAGTACCTACATAAGTTTTAAGACTTAATGATCGGGACTTTTCATCCGGCTTCTAGACGTTAAGTATCAGATAAAACTGCGCAGATAATATTTCATTTTATAAAGTATCTGAAAAATTGTTGTCGATTTTGATAAAATATCGTATTTATGTAATTTTTAGTGGTTTTTCTTGTTTTTAATAAATTAATAGGAGTATGTTACCGTTATAACTAAATAAGTTTAGCAATGTGTTAATATATCAAAATTCCAAAATCTGTCATTGCAAATTAAGTAAAAGGTCAAAAATTGAATATGTGATAACTTATGACCTTAAGTTAACAGTAAAGAATTCGGTACGATTGCAAGCGCAAGTATATAGAGGTCATTATTGACTATTGGTGCAATTTTTACAATCAGTTTTCAGGGCCAAGTTAAATATTTAATACTTTTTCTACTTAAAGCATCGAATTAAAACCCAATTAAAATTATCAAGAGCCTTAACGATCGACGCCTTTAATACCCACTTCTTAATGCGTTTTTTCGTAGAAAGCATAATTATGTCTAATAATATCAAATATGCCATGATATTTACCTTTATCTTAACGCTAAGTATCTTAATGTTATGATAAATCTATATGACGATAATTGCAGCGATTCTTACCATAAACAATGGTTGTTACAATTTCGACAATCAGTACAATGCCATTGTATTTCTCGTAGCCACACTGTTTGTAATGTGTTAAGTAATGACCGTCTACCACAATCTGTTTAGACATTAAATATTAATTCAAAAATGCAAGAAGTATTTGAAATCAACCAAAAATAAATATATTAGGTAAATATATATTAGGTATACTACTTTTATGTTTTCTATCAATCCAAAAGGTTTACTGGCAGACGACGCCTACCGACAGTAAGTCTGCCTTTGGAGCAAAATTTGTATAATGAGAATAAAAAAAATTAATAAACAAATAAATATGTATGTAATTTCTCTAAAGAATGTAATCTCATATGATTTTTCTGTTGTCTTCATGTCTGTATTGCGTGCAGCTGCAGTGCTTAATTGGACTCTACATTGACGATAAATGTATCTTTTATGTTATGTTAGTTTTACAATGGTTGAGTACCTGTGACGCCGAAGAAGGCCTCGCCTGGCCGGCGACCCGCTCGGGCCGGCTCCATCATTGTCGAGCTTCTCTGGTGATCGGAACAACTTTCGGAATGCAGCCGCAACTTTTTCTTTGGACCGGGACGTCATATTGCACTATTTAAATGGCACTTTCCTTGAAAACACTTAACTTTGGAATTTTCAAATATGTTTACTATTTACACTGAAGTGTCAACGCGTGTCATGTCACTCAAACGAGTTTGAATTGGGAATGTCGTTTGGGGATTTTAGTGTTGGCAACCAAAGTTCGTTACAATGTAACGCATCGGTTGCATCACTAGTGGTACGTGTGCGACAGTGTGGTGCCTATGACGGCACACGTGCGACTGTGCAAGACAAGTGAGAGTGGCGATTGCGATGAAATCGAGACTTGGCACAGTAAGAGGTCGGTTATCGCTCCTTGGGCGCTGCGGAGCGCGTTGTGCTCGGATACAAATGTGTCACAGTCATGACAAAGTTTGTATGCACATGGTGAGCGCCGCGAACCACATGCTGGGCCGGCGCTAGTGTGAATGAACGGAGACAGAATGCCGTAACGAAACAAGTGCGCTAGAGTAGTGTCCAATTTAGACGGGGTACAGCTGATGCTCCGCGTCAATCAATGAACAGCCTCGCACTGAAACAAAAGAAAACATAATTCAATTTCGACTTGTGCTTGACCGAAATAGATTTCGTAGAAGCCATCGAGTTTTATTAATTACAAAACCGTCAATTCAGTTATAGTCTGTTCTTATCGATTATATTAGCACACAAACTACTTAAAATCGTAATCGTAATCGAAGGGGAAGGGACAGGGACCTCCGGACGAAGCGCGGTAGCTAAGCTATCACTCAGATGCTGGTTTACTGCGGGAGTGTGGTACTTCCCCGGGCGAGCCGGCTCATTCAGCCTACAGACAAATAATATGCCATTCTTGACAGAGTACTCGTCTGCATCGAGGCTCTATCACTTTGAATATGAATAGACTAAGAATAAAAAAAGACTATGGTTAGACGTTAGACGTTAATACAGCCATAAAATTGCAGCCCGATCTTCGGCTTTACGCATCCATTCTTTGCGAGCCGCCTTGCATCATCTAGTTTCGTCCCACACTATGTTTTGTCAAGATGCAGTATCCACTCCAGTACTCGTCTACTTAACATTGAGCTTGGTGGCGCTTGTTGGGGTAGGTCTATGTCCAATAATGGTCTGCAGCAGGTTGTTGATGATTGATGATTATACTGCTGATCATTGATCTCTCACAAAATTAAGAGGTGTCCTATAGTCGCTTGGTACGACCCTCCTGGAAAATAATGGAGTATCCGTATTTTATGCGAAGAACGTCTCAGCAAAGAAAAATTACTTTATTTAATTAACTTATGTCAAAACAACAACAAAAGGGCAGACAATCGTTTCCAATTACAGTGTAAATTTGTAAATACAGACAGACACACACAAACTGTATTGTATTTTAGTGTAAATAAAGTACTTTATTTAGTCGGAAGCAAAATTTCCTTCGGAAAGAAACTTGAACGTCCGCAAATAACACTGGGAAAAAGCTAAGTCAAGTGTTGTGCTCGACGATACTGTTTTACGTTTATTCTGTATGTGAGCTGTTTCCGCTCTTGTGCTTTGCTGGCGTATTTAAGATTTATAAATTTTTTCACTTGTATCACCGTGTAGCCTGAATTATATTTCTTATAACATTCATTAGTGCAATTCGCTTAACCCTATCCAGTTAAAAAGGATTACAGACAAAAATAATAAAAACAATGGGGTTTTGAAGACTGTCTCCTCTCACAAATAGTCTCTGGCGTTGTATATGTCTATTGGTAGAGGTGATGATTTACCATCAGGTGCACCATAAGGTAACCCGATATAGTTAAATAATTCATTTCACATACCACACCACGTACCGTAATTGTATGTTTCTTCGTATTTAGAAAAATGTTTTTTTTTCGAAGATTTGAACTTTGAAACTTATCTCTAAAGGTAAAGAACTTAATAGTGAATGATTTATTTGAATTATAAATATTTATTTAAATTATCTCTCATAATGTATAATACATTTAAATTTAGAATGATTAATTTAAAATATCAATTTTATATGAATTAAGAATGATTAATTTGAATTATAAGGATATATTTAGATAAAGAATAAACTTTTAAAACCGGCAATATTTAAAACTTCTACGTGAAGATCGAAAAATCCTTAAAAAGGAGAGCCGGGATAAAATCGCAAAAGCTCGTTTATATACATTTTTGTCGGTATATTGTCTTTTCTTATTTTCTTCTATTAAACAAAAATTACCAGATTATATTTATCTCCGGATATATTTTGTCGCCTTTCTCTCGCATTTTTTTAACACTTGGTCAAAAATTACTGTATCAATTTGATACTGACAGTTTATTCATATAGGATTCAGTAACCTGAAACGAATTATTTAACTGTGTTTTAATTTGTACCGTAAACATAGCGGTAATGTAGATCGCGTGCTCGGAATCTTGTTACTGACATGATCTAGATACTATATTTATCTTTAGATTTGGACCGCAGTCGCATCCTACCATACTAAAGATATAATCTTAGGATTTAGGCCGCCGCTCGAAGCATACCCTGTATAGTGTATATTATTCAAGACGAAACTACAAGGTCACCGTTCAAGATATGGTTAAAATGAAACTTAAAGAAGCCTTTTTAATGATTTCTCTACAGGTAAAGGCTCCTTTTGCCAGTTATGAAAAAGATTGCTATAAACTAGTTTTTCTTTTCACTTACTGAAAGTACAGTGCCTAAATGGAAAATAATCAACGCCGTAAGGCACTATAGTTCCAATTTCATATTGCTTTGGTCGAAAAATATCGCTGAAGGTAGCTGATTCTACACAGTGGTGGTGTGTGGAAAGAAGATTGGGGAAAAACGCACCGTATTGAATCGCTACTCATCCATCATCGGTGAGGATAAAACTTTTAAAAGTATGATAGCCAACTACCACTTAAAAATTAAAATAGGCATAAATTATCTGCGGTCATCACTTTTGCGAGGGGCCTAAGTTCAGCGGTGATTTAAAATTCTTACAATTTGTTGAAAATCAGCTTTGTTATATCCTCTTTAGTAAATTTTTATTTGTTTATATTTAAAAACTTTGACCTTTATTAGACCTTGGCTAAACCGAAGGTTATATCAAAGCCTACTCATATTGGCACATTGCCCGATCGCTAACAAAGTTACATCTTGAAATCACTATTACGCGAGCGGCATTTTATATTGAGCGCTGCCACAAAATACGATACTATTGATGTGAAAACTCAGATGAAATTGGCAAAATGTTACATAATAATTTCAAAATATTAATTTTAATTTTCTAGATTAACGTTATATGTTATAGGGATGATAAATACAGTAAATAAGATATAAATATAATTTTTTTATGTCAAATTTTATTTATAGTATAAATTGGCCCGTTTACCCGAGGAAGTAACGTTCTCTTGCAGAAAACATTTCTCTAAGTAATGTTATTGTTATACATGGTACTATAGTAATATAATTATATTCTCTACATTTTAACACGGGTTAAAAAGAGGATCATAAACTGAATTGAATTGAATGTGGTGTGGATGGTTATATTTATAAATATGCGAATTTTATAAACTTATGCATCAACGAATGCTTCAAGTTCTTTGTTATCGTCATCGAGTAGATTCGATTTGCAGCCATATTGCTTTAAAATCTCCAAAGTTCGTCGAAAGTGACTCATGTCAAATAAAATGCACAATAAAAAGAAAATGGGATTTCAGACCAGCTCAATTAACAGTACGATCTTTGCATTGTACTAAATTTACCTGAATGCATTAACAGATCAAAACGAATATCTAATAAATATGTATATGCTTCATATTTTAGTCAGTTACGAAATTGTGTGAGTATATGCCAAATAAATACGTGTCCTTTTGATTTAAACTCAATCAATCTTGCCCTGGGGCGCAACAAGTTTCGTTTACTAGGTGGAAAAGTGGTACTGTGTGTTTGGTATTGTGTATAGCGGTTCGTGGGTGGAGAATTGATGGCCGATTTTCGGTAAGTTTTTGGTTTAAGTTCCAAATAAATCCACTTCATCCAGCAGAAAAACACACATTATTAATTTTCTGTTATTGTTTTGCTTGTCGCGGATCTTAGCTAAGTAAACCTTTTGACTGTCCACATGGTGATGGAATTCCGCAAAGTAACGCCTGACTTCATTAATAAGTGATATATTTTATTATCTTAGAACCGATTTTATATTTCTATTCTATATTTTATTAACTTAGAACCGACCACGATCGATGGTGAAGTTCTCGAAGTTGTCCAGGAATATGTCTACCTAGGCCAAATAGTGCGATTAGACGGAGACAACTTCGAGAAAGAAGCCGACAGAAGGATACAGCTGGGCTGGGCAGCGTTCAGGAAATTCCGTCAAGTCTTCTCGTCGCCCATACCACAAAGTCTGAAGACAAAAGTCTTCAACCAGTGCGTCCTGCCCGTACTCTCTTACGGTGCCGAGACATGGACACTGACAGTCCGTCTCCTCGCCAAGCTCAAAGTCGCTCAGAGGGCTATGGAGAGAGCTATGCTCGGGGTTTCTCTGGTGGACAGAATTCGAAATGAAGAAATTCGCCGGAGAACCAGAGTCACCGACATTGCTCTTCAAGTTAGCAGACTGAAGTGGCAATGGGCTGGACACGTTTGTCGGAGAACCGACAATCGTTGGAGTAGACGAGTGCTGGAGTGGAGACCGCGACTCGGCAAACGTAGTGTGGGACGCCCTCCTGCTAGATGGAGCGACGATCTGCGCAAGGCGGCTGGCAGAGACTGGATGCGTGTAGCCGAAGATCGGGCTAGGTGTCGCGCCTTGGGTGAGGCCTATGTCCAGCAGTGGACTGCCGCGGGCTGATATTGATATTGATATTTTATTAAAAAATTTCCCGGTTCGTCTACTACTACTACTTGATTTCAAGTATAACCCGTTTTAGACGGCTTTTAATTATACCATGGTAATGACTATCCCGTCAACTGTAACGTCTGACGCTCCCGCTAATTTTGTTTCCAATAACGAAAAAGTAGTACGTACGTAGTGACATATGTATACGTCTCTTAATTTTTGTAATAATAAATAGTTGCTCACAGCTTTGTATCTCTAAGTCAATGCATCCAAATCCTATTCCAATCGTATACACAAATTTAGTCCATTTTATTAAGTAGGATTTTTATAAGGGAGTGACTACATAAAAACAATAGGCCGTTACAATTTATGTGCAATAAATAAAATCAGCTTGAAATAAAAGTACAAAACCTTTATTCCACACATTTTGTCTGAAACTCCCAATGCTATTTTCCCGTTATAAGCAATAAAGGAAATATTTTAAAAAGCTTTGCTTTAGAAGATGCCCGATTGTTAATGAGGACAAATTTCCATTTTATGCATGGGGTAAAACAAACGACTTCGTTTTGTGTCGCGGTTAAATTTTAAATGTCGTTGTATTTTACTCGTTTCACTTAAGTCGTTAATTCAAAAAGGTTATTTACATATTTATGTTAAAATCAACAACTCATTCTATTTTCTTTTTCGTTTGTTCAAGACTAATTTTACTAATTTATAACAAATTAGTCTTATAATAGTGACGTTATTGCTTTTAATAGACAAAGTCAGTAGCCATAGCAATAGTTTTTGTTGAGTAGAAATTTGAGGACTATTATTTATAAATAAAATAGAAAATATTTGTGCGTGTGTGTGTAGACATGTGTACGTCACCACAAAATATATTGAGTGATATATTTGTGGTGACGTACACATGTCTACACACACACGCACAAATATTTTCTATTTTATTTATAAATAATAGTCCTCAAATTTCTACTCAACGAAAACTATTGCTATGGCTACTGACTTACACACATACAAAACACATATACACACATACAAAATATTTACGTAAATTAGTAATATTTTAGCGTGCTCCACCACGAGCGCTATGTTTGTTTCCCATTTCTCTCCTCCTCTATTTTCCCCTGCCATTACTTCATTATATATATATATATATATATATATATATATATATATATATATATATATATATATATAATATATTGTCGTCACTCAGCTATCGCCTATATCGCCTATCGAATTATACATTGTTGCACTTATATACATATTTTAGTGCAGCCATGGTGTTCCATTTCATTTAGTATCTACTACTTGAAATGGAACACCTATTTTATTTAGTCTACATAATTATTATGATTATTTTTTTTGTTGAGAATCACAGCATGGTCGTTTAAAATAAAGAGAAGAGAAAATAAGGTTAAAAGCTATAAAGTGACATGAATTTATATTCAACGAAATTGTTATGCATCTCTCAGTCAAGCTAAGTGTCTTTTACTTCTAACCCAGTGGACATTTTTCATAGTCTACAGCTTAAAATTCATTAAATGTACAAGATTAAAAAGGGTCTACGAAATGACTTTCTGATGAGATTTTGACGTGGATTTGTCGGTGGTTAGATGCGCGCCAGAAAAGCCATTAATCATAAATATGAGTATTTACACGCAGTAGCAGTGTTCAAAAAAAAGTAATTGTATTCAGTCGTCTTTCGTAGGAATAATTTCACAATTTTAAAGTGGCATATTTTGAATTTCAATGGAATTTGCTATTTTAATCATTTTTTTTAAATAAATATTCCAAGCAAATATTCCAAGATATAAATTAAAACTATTTTTATTTTTTCTGATTTAAAAATAAATTAATACGTTAAAAGTAAAATCGCAATCTTTGCATCCAAGGAAAGAAACCTTCTCACGATCCTAGCCAACCACAATCTTTTGCCCCCAAAATGGGTTAGCTTTTGTCATACAATGTTCATTTTGTTTAATTTTGTGCATTCATGGTTTTCGGCATAGATATAAGGCCATTCCGATTTTCTTGTACTTGGCAAATATGGGAGCATATACATATATAAATATGGGTGCATGTCCTGTTATGGCCCCACCAACATCTAGGCTATACGGGGCGAACACGTGACATGTATGAGGTACTTGCTCAGGGCCATTTTCCCATGCCCGTTTCTTGACTCCTTACAAATATATCTGTTATAATCTTTTCTTTATCTGTTCCAGTCTTCTTGAAGCTTTTTAGCTTAACCACATATGTATGTGACTTGTAATTAATGTTAATGTATGCAAGATAGTAATGTTAAAATTACGTATAAAATAATATATTGATACATAATAGTCATGAAAAATGTATAGTATTATATTATATACTTAGGTAAAATTATTAAATTTAATGATTGAGTAAGAGGTCGGTATATATAAACTGATTATTTAAATAAAAAAATAACGAGCTTGTTTAAAGATAAAAAACAGAGGGTGAAAGTAAAACACATTTCGCAAATGTCTGCCCACTCACAGGACCCTCTTTTTGTGTCTCTAAGCTGTGAACATTAATGTGGCGTTTACCTAAGCACACGGAAAAAGTAAGAGCAAAAAATATAAGGTTTTTAATGTTTCCATTTATATTACATTGAATATGTAACTGCGTCGTTTATTTTTATATAAATATACACAATCATCTTAGTAACACAAGATTACTAATTGTACAAATAAACTTCGACAATGGAGCTGCTGTAGAAGTTAATATTAATATTGATTGTGAGACTGATTACATTGTAATGCTGGTAAGAACTGATAAGATTAATAACAATAAGCTTATTAATAATCTATATACATTTTGAATATTTCTCTCGGCTTCCACCGCTACTTATTTTTAATGTAAACAAATTATACATGGTTTTGAATCCCGAACTTCAACATTAGTTCAACGCTGATCATTTTGTAATAATACTATAAAAATAGTCTATATCTTTTCTGTTTTATTGCAAATAAATTAAAATAATAATGCCATCATAAATACAGCCGTAAAAAATTGAGAGGTTTTGCAGTATACGTTTGGTGGGCGAATTGGGGATTGAAGATTGGTTTGTATTCTCAGGTAGACACCATTGGAAACTATGTATACTGATGTTTGCCACCATATTCGCATTGCACGACACCGAAATTGTCCTATTCTTTGTTACACCAACCGCTGAATAAATAATACATACATAATTTAAAACATCAATTACATATAATACATATGTATATAGTTATTATAAATAACTTTAAATCCTCAGGAAAATATTGGGACCAGTGAGCGGAGGGAAGACGGATCTTGGAGAGTTCTGAAGAACCAAGAGATCTAAGACCTAAGTGATCGAACCAATCGAATTTACATTTCACTATACTACGTGTTATTTAGTTGATACTGGCATAATAATTATAATTAATTGCCGTCAAATAAAGAGACGAACACAATAATTATAAAGTAGAAAAATCTCGAATATCCGAACCCTCAATTACCCGAACGCTCAATTATCCAAACGTTGGCGCGAAAGATACATTGTTGCTCGCTGCCACCGCCGCCGTGAGCAACAATGTGTCTTTGCGAGAATCGCAAGCATGCCACGGCGTATATCGAGCGTGTTGAAACGCGCTTTGTTTCATCGAGCGTTGTTAATCGCAGTTTCAATATATTTCTTACACCGAGCAGATAAAAATCGTGAGTGCCGAATTGTTCCTTTTTCATTATAATTTCGTTTGTTAATTAAATTGTGCTATGGCTTCAACGTCGAGTCCTTCAACTCCCAAGCAGAAAAGTAATGTTCTCACGGTGGAAAAAAAATTTGGAAATCTTGTCGAAGTTAAATAAGGGTGAAAGTAATGCAGATGCGTTACTTTCGGATAAGCGAGGTTCTGTATTTATATGCGAAAAGAAAAAATATTTTTATTCCTTGAATTTAATTTCGGGAATAACTTCTAATTTCCTTTTCCCGTCAATTTACACCAGTGACGCTATGTTTTTATTTCATTTTCATAATCTTATATGGTGGTGTATTATACAATATAGTTCGATTAAGGCGTATGGGTGAAGTGTAAAATATAAAAAATAATGATCGAATATTTATTTCGAAGGGCTCAGTGGCGGGGTCGTCCGCCCGCGGAATCAATGGTCGCGGGTTCGATCCCCACATCGGAATAAATATATGTATGGATTTATAAATATTTATTCGGAGTTTGGTAATCCTCCCAATCCGCATTTCCTTTCCTGCCCTTTCCTTTCTTCTCTATCCTTTCCCTTCCTCTCCGCCAATCCACGGTCTACCGTGTCAATGGATGCGTGGCTAAGGGCGAGCTTAGTCACAAGCGTACCGACCGTCTCGGGATCGGGCTCTCACGGGTATTATGGTGCCTTACCTCAGCATGCAAGGCTCTGTTGGGGCTGACCGCCATCCTCCTTTGCGCCTCGTAGGATTCACTAAGACGAATTTAATATATAACCTAATTTGTTGAAAATGACGGTGACGTGGTTCGCCACCCGTCACGTCTTGATTCTCACGAGGGCGAGCGACTAATGGAGAGCCGTTTCGCTGCGGTGAATGGTAGTGATGTTATCGTATTTTACTTGACACTGGCATAATAGTTATAACTAATTGCTACGAATGAAAAAGAACTTCTAATTAAAATACATATCTTTTAACACTTTCAGCTATTCAGTGGATTAAGTTTGCACAAGTCTAGAATCCTTTTGTGTAGTGCGCGATGTTTTATTCATTACTTACGAGCGGTTCGACAAATCAGCTAAGTGCTCGTAAAGCTTCCTTGCTCTCCGCTCGATAACAGTCAGCTTAGTAAATTGAGATCTACAAGGACTGTGTGTTTCACATTTTCATTCAACTCAAATCAGTATATACATACATACTTACTGTCTTAATGTTGTTTTAGTTTAGTTCAAAATTTTTGTATTTGGTAACAAATATAGCTAGGAAAAACAAAACAAGATGTCAAATGTCGTTTCTAATCAATATCAGCCCACGGCAGTCCATGCTGGACATAGGTCTCACTCAAGGCGCGCCACCTAGCCCGATCTTCGGCTACACGCATCCAGTCTCTGCCAGCCGCCTTGCGCAGATTGTCGCTCCATCTAGCGGGGGGCGCCCCACACTACGTATGCCGAGTCGTGGTCTCCACTCCAGCACTCGTCTACTGCAACGATTGTCGGTTCTCCGACAAACGTGTCCAGCCCATTGGCACTTTAGTCTGCTAAATTGCGTAAATAAAGCGTTTCTAATGATTGAATGATAATGAATGAACGAATGTTGTATTTAAGGGACTAGTTATTTAAGATTCCACGTTAATAGATCAGTTGTAAACCTTATAGCAAAATAAATTATTTTCATTCAAATTAAAAAAAAATTTCACTTTAACGATATCTTTATTACCAAATTCATAAATTCACATTTTTATATAGATTGTTTGAACTTATTTTAAGAAATTATGAGAACTACTTTTAAATACTTCTTAGTATTACTAGAATAAGTGGAAATCACATTAAGTACTATGAGATTTTTTCATGCATGGACTTTTTTTATGTTACTACATAATTAATCATCGTCATCGCCCAGAGACGTTCACGTTATGGAAAGATGTGAATAATGGAGAGAAGTAATTGAAGGATACATGGAAAGGCGAGAAGAAGAAATGTTTTCTTCCGAATTCCAAGCAGTTAACTGTAGTCAACATAAAAACGCTACAACTTAACGCCGATACATTATACAGATGTGGGTTCAATGGTATAAAAAATATTGCATATTAGAACCAGAAAAAAAAACTACATCGAATGGTTTAAGTCTCAGAACTGTACGATCAATGGGAAATTTTATACGGCGTTGAAACTGACTGTTTTTTACTAGTTTCATAAAACTTTTTTTGGTGTTGTTGGTAAGTTTTCTTTTATATATAAATTAAAGTTTGCGTCTATATATAGTAATGGTTAACAGTCGAACAGTAAGTTGAATCGAACCCATGGTATTAGATAAAAAGCGTAATCACTAAATTAATATATTGCAGCTTAAATAATAACAATATTTTTATTATAATCAAACATCTAAATATTTCTTTGAATTGTAAATTATAGTTAACAAGTCTTTAAAGGAGAATTAACTAGTAATTACATTTTTAATAACGGAGTAGTGCTCATAAAAATATATGTACAGGGGTCATCGGGGGTTAGGTGTTGTGGGAGTCGGTGGAGGTTGTGGGAGGACTCCATTACCTTTTATATAACGCCAAAACTATACAAATATGACTATGCCGATAAATGTCTATGTACAGGTTATATAATTTTTTGAAATAACGATGAAAATTGCGTATTTGAGAACAGATTAAGTTTTGTGTGCGTTTTACAGCTATTTAAAATGTATACGTATAACCTAGAGACTAAGACTATGTGCGTCATTGTTATAACCTTATAAGTTCAATCCTCGACATTTTACGGTGAGTTTTTCCTGAAACTTCTTTCCACGCACCACAACTCTGTGGAACCTTCAGCGGTATTTCTGAACCGATACGAAGTTGGTACCTTTAACAATACAAGCCTACTCATATTTAAAAAGGTCATAACGAAATGTGTTTTAGATATGTTTAGCTGGCAGTGGTAGATATGTATAGGAAATTATTTTCCATCAGCCGACACGCTTGCTCGTTTGCCTCCATATACCATAAATAAAATAAAAATAACTCTAAGTTTGACTGGCGTATTGGAGATACTGGATTAGTTTTAAAGTATAGTTTTAAGTATATATCGACGACAATTACGTCGTCATTCAGCTTTGGATTTAAATTAAAAAAAATCAAGTACAAGTGTTTAAGAAAAATAAATTTGTTCTGAAATACGATTTTTTCAATGTAACGACTATCATTTGATGTCATAAGCCTACACGCAAGAGGTGTCGTTTTACATTATCATTTCTTCGCACAAAGGCTAATGATATCGGGTGTAAGTTTCAAGTAGATTCCCGGAGCAACACTCATAATACGTAAACAACAAAATTACTTTAGTGACGTAAATCCAACGGTGAGTAAATTGATCCTGTTCCTTGAATTACCAAGATATTAGATAGGGCTGTCTTTAATCGCAAATTAGTATAATACCTACACTAATTTGCGATTAAAGAGTCTTTGAGTCCATGATATCTAGAAACTGATAGAACTGTTATGTTCCGTAGATTATTAATGGAGTCAGGCGTTAAATTTATTGACAAGAAAATTATTGATAAGGTTGTATTTCCCCAATAATAAAAATCAGAAAAAGAAATATAAGATATAATTTTTCTAAACCTTTTCTAACTTAGTTGAAAGGAGTCGCGATCTGGAGGCTACGAGGAAAACGATAACTTTGCGAGGATGGCTATTTCTCACTCTTGACACTCCGCTGAAACGATGGGAGATTTAGTACGACAGCAGGAAAGGAATTAACAGCGATTCAAGGGTACATCCTTGGATCGCTGTTAGCCCCTCTCCTGGTTCTAATGAGGTCGAAACCTCGCTTCAGATCTCGCATCTTTTTAAAATGTTTAACACATGTGGAAAATAACGAGGAAAAAGATAAAAAGCGGTAAGATAATAGGTAGTCCACGCTAGGCATATTTTCAGTTTCCTATTCCTAAGTGTATCTTTATTTTTTTACACCTGTCAATTCAGCTAACAGATATAAAACTTTCGTTGATAAAAAAAAAATAATTTCATTTTCGAATAATCTTATCTATCACATTTATGAGTTTTTAGGCCAAAGGGTTTCAGAAATGTTGTATGGTAATGGTAGTAAAATAAATTGAACGTTTGATCTTTTACTGAATGGGCGTCGTTGACTTTGTAATCTCTTTGTTGTAAAACGCGTATGCGTACTAGACAGGTACTGAATAGATACTAAATACCTACTTCGACATTTTAGTGTGATCTTTTTCTTAATTTTACAAAATATGTAATATTTTATTACAGTGACAACCCTATGTCCAGACGACACAAAGAAGGTATAAACGTATTTAGTACATAAACATGTAACAAAAAGGTAAAGCTACATGACAATCTTTTCATTCCTCGTAAACATATAAAGTTGTTGTAAACGCAAGTTGAATATTCGCGAAAACATAGATTTAAATTTGTTCATTGGGTAACATTCGGCATAATATTGTATATAAATTGGTGACTCTTATTAAATTAATTTTCAAGAATTTATTAAAATTAAATTAAGTTTAGATATATTTAAAATTATGAGTACACTTACCTTTTTTTTTGTTTTCATTTATAGCCTCATTTACTTCTTTATTAGGGTCCAAACCGAAGTCTTGTCTTCACGTGAGAGACCCACCCATGCTGTGTTGCATATTCAATCATTTCTGTGAGGTTTGAAGACTGAGAAGCCGAGTTATTGTAGTAGTTGTCATTTTCACCAGCCAACAATGGGTGGGTCTTCAGCCAACAATGCGAGACCATTGTGAACTTTTTTCTAACGATGTTATTGAGGTCTTAATGCCTTTTCACAAATAATGTCTTACTTCTGCTTTAGCGCTAGTACCAAGGCCGTAGACAGAGTTTGGGAGTTCATCCCTTAAATGCCTTAACCAACCCAACATTTTATACATATTAATATATTATCGACTTTTTCGAAATAGTCTTTTTAATAATTTTAATTAAAATTAAAAATATTTATGTAAAATTTAATAATATAAGCCTTTTTTAAAATAAAGTTATTACCTATTGTCTATGGTCTAGAGCTCGAAGTGAGTTCCTGGCTACGGCGTTGCCTAGATTTTCTTGTTGCTTTTTTAAAGGGCTAATAAGGCCAAGAATTTTGACTGAAAATCTATTTTACACGTTAGCCGTTTGGTCTCGATATTTTAAGAGTCTGAGTCAAACCTACGGGACTATTATGTATAACATAGGCTATGTATTTTATATTTCCACAAAAACGTTAGAACTAAGAAATAGTGGGAATAACGGTCTTTACAAAGGGCCGACGTGTGGGACGTAATATACGGGGCAAAGAGTGCGGGTCAGTGGACGTTATGAGCTCAATATCTTTGGTATCTGTTTAGTCTCTATGTGTTAAATCACTCAGTTACTTGTTTATATGTATTATCGTTTGTGACGAGTACAAACTGGGTGTGTCTTAGTTAATTATAAATTTAAAATCAAGATCTCGTGTTTGAGCATATTTTAAAAATTTATAACAGTGGGTGTACGTCATAATGATGAGGTAGTTTTCTTTTGAAATAGATTGGCAGATTCTATTAACGCATATAAAAAAAATGTATAGCAAATAAATATTTACCACAAATAATATTATTACGATTTCCGATACCTATACGCTGTTTCCGAAATAAGAATTTGTTTGCAGTTGTATACACAAATAAACTACATCTCTGCAATAAAACTATTAAATTTTCCATTCACTGTCACTCTGTGGAACCATTTACCGTTTCGTATCCAAACCGATACGAAATTGAAACTTTAGAAAAGCCGAAATATTTTTCAAAGGCAGGTAACGCTTCTGCAATGCCTATGGTGTTGCAGATGTCTATGGTCGGAGTTGATTGTTTTCCATTAGGCGACATGTTTACTTGTTTATCTTCCCATCCTATAAAAAAACTTTTATTAGGAAATACTTAACTGTTTTAAGGTAAATAATTTTATACACCACTTAATAATTTACAATATAAATATACAGAAGCAACGTTTCGGAATGATATTAAAAGAACCCTTGTCGCGCACACTCTTGTGGAAATAAATGTACGGTCGACCGCTCAGCGCACCATCTACATGGAAGACCTTTCACAGATGACCGGCTCGCAAATTATTTTTATGACATGCAAATTCGAAATGCCTTATTCATCATTAAATGAAATTTAAAAGGACGTCTTAATAACTGAGCCTCTTAGGATCAGTTTCATGTAATTCGAAAAATCAAGACGACGGTAAGCCAAGCCAAAGAAAACTGCCGAAGTCAGGACGTATAAAAAGCTATTTAGAGAAGTATATATAAGCATAATTTGATGAACTCTTCATTACTTCGAGGTAAGGAATGAAAATTCAGTTTGTCAAACGTTAGATGATCAAAAGTGTACGAGAAGGTTGTAGGAAACTTTTCGATGTTTTTTGTTAAGTAATGTTTTTGTTAAGTAATATTTATGTATCTTGAGTTAATGTTTTGACTGTTAATGAAACATATAGTAGGGAATTGAAAGATAACCTACGAACACGAGATGTAATAATTCTTGCCGACGTCGATGTTATCAGCCATCATGTTTATAAGTCAAAATAACAAATACAAAAAATTATAAACCATACCACCATAGATATTATATTGTTGCGAGCTATTGAAAAATGCGTAGGCTCGTTATTTGAGGATTCTATATTTACGGTATTTGTTTACTTATATACATATTGTAAGGTTTTAAAGAATGTGAAACAATTTTAAGAGTAGAAGATGTATATGATCGTGAAAGCATGGAATAATAAGAGAGAAAAAGAAAAAGCACACCCTAATAGCCAAAGGAATTTGAATTAATGTAAAATATAAAGAAGGATTATTTAAATTTTCGACTAATATAGAATATTCGAAGGGTGTAAAGTTTCAAAGATAACGTATAGTCATTTAAGCTCGTAAAGTTTGAATACGCCTGAACTAAATTTTCTACTCTGAAGTAGTATAACAAACTATTCACACTTTCATATGTATACTGAAGTAAGTTTAAGGGTTGGAAGTGAAACTTAAACACATACTATTTTAATTAGAAAAGTGAATATATTATTTTATCCATTTTAGATATATAATGTTCATATTTTTATTTAAAACAAAAGAATGGGCAAGAGTATAGAGGTATAGTAAATAGAAAGAGCTAGCGTTAGATCAGAAAATGGAAATTGTTAGATTGAAATGCGACACACTTAAGTTCTGAGAGAGAGAGAGAGAGAGAGAGATTACATTTTTAGGTCAAATATGCAATTAATATAATCAAAATTATCATCCGTTGTTAGGTATTTAGAAGTAGACGAAAGCATATGCGAAAAAAGGGTTTTCAGCAGAAAACCCCCTGTGTCTTTTCCATGTTTATTTAAGTTTCACTTAAATAAACATGGACATAATGCGTTCCTAATGAAGAAATTCCTTATATCTAGTTAAAACACCCATATATTATTGTAAAGTATCGTATCTACATACTTGACTATCCATAATATACCATAAAAAAATCAATTATAATGTAGAAATTATCCACCTGCAACTATTTGTTTCCTGTTAAATATTATGTGTGACGGATTTAAGAAGGAATGTAGAGTAACTGATATTTACTATGCGTCAACACATCTAACCTTTAAGCGCTGACTTATCATAATACAATGAACATCTATATCTACGCCTTTGGCGTTGCGGATATCTATGGGCGGCGGTGATCTTTTACAACTAGGTGACCCGCATGCTCATTTGCCTGCTCTGCTATGAAAAAAATAATCCTTCATAGTTATCTTTTCAAAAAAGACGACTTTATGATTTCGCATAGATATTTTTCCTTTGAAAAAAAGTTTTTTCGTATATATATATATATATATATATATATATATATATATATATATATATATATATATATATATATCCCTAGCGTTTTTATTTCTTATATGTTTCTTGATTGTTGTGTCGAAATTAAAAATGCGATAATAAAGATCAAATTGTGGCTGTACCGTCAATCCCAAGACTTAATCAGAAACTTAGATCATTAGATCCATAAAAAAGCTATACCTACTCAAAGTTTTAATTATTCATCGTCGTCTTGAAATTATGAGATTATAAGTTGAGGATTAGGTATGCATGTATGTAAACGCATTGCGCGTAAGTCATATGGGGTAAAATAAAATAAAAAATACAAATTTAATGAATTGCGGTCGAAGTTCGACCACTAGTATGTACAAGTAGGTATGTACATCACTATATACAAGCTGAAGTTAAGAAGAGCCATATTTCAATGTCGCTGTGAAACGCAATTGGAATGTAATCCGATACGATAGTATGCCGAGTGGAACTCGTACCAATATGAATTAAATTCCATTCAGACTTTGATTAAAAATAGCTTTCTGAAAGTTGTTCACGTCACTTGAGCAGTGTCGTCGATACTTAAAAAGTTATATTGTACTTATGTTTATCTTTACAAAAATATACCTAATACATTTTACTTCTGATATGTAAGGTTTTCTTCATGGTTAACATATGTCGTATATTGAAACTGTAAGCTAACGCGAAGATTACAGTAAAAATGTAATATCTTCTAAAAGCTTGATAATTCTTTAGATGATTGTTTAGAAGTTACTCTGTTTGTAAAGTTACTTCCTTTACTTGAAAATTTAAAGTAATGTGACTATGAATTATATTCTTGTTAATGTAAACGTTATACACATGTTATAAATAACATTATCCAAGCGTCGGTAAATCAGGCGATTTATCAACTTGAGCCCGCTGGCATGTTCCTGGCAAGTAATTGACACTGGGTTTATGATCCGGCATTATATTCCAACTTTTAATCTATGTACAACTTAGGTTGTTTTTGATAAGTGAGCTGAAATTGGGGCTTAAGTCCTAGTGGACACTGTATATCCCGCATAGTTGTCGTTCCCGTACAGTATCTACAGATCGCTGGTTCTTATCCGGTTTAAAGAACCACTTTTGTTCAATGTTAAGTAATCAAACATATTTAACTATAGATTAAAATTTTAATCTTTGAATAAAAGTAATATGTTACTAGTATTTATAAATCACAAGCAATAGGCACACCCATAGACGTACAAGGCAGATAGAAATCCCTTAACAATTATTATACATGCACTTAATTTTGTTCTTGTTTGAATATGAACTTTTATAGAACTTTAATTTCTATGAATGGACTCAAATTCTCGTACCTACCGTCATGTCGAAAATGGTAAAATAATAGCGTTTTATTTGGGATAACGATTATTGTTTATGTATAATAGTAGACAGGTTTTAATTTGCCTTCCGATCCAAACAAGGAACTCTAGTTATTTTTTCCACAAATGATAACCGATCTACAATCTAACCAGAACTGATATTGCTTAACTTTTGTTTCCTTTTACGAATATACAAAGCCGACTGACCAAAATGTGCCTCAAATGGTGAATTTAGACGTCCCCTTTGTATACGCTTAAATAATTCTAAGAACGCTTAAACGTTTTTGGAATTATTTAAGCGTATACAAAGGATCCTTAATATAATTGCGCAAACGATTCACTCATTCATTCACTAGAATTAATAGCAATTCAAAAGTGCCAAAATAGCATGGATGATTTCGTCAATGTCACGTAGAATGGACAAGACACGAAAAAGATTAATCAGTGCGGTTGAGATAAGGAAGAAATAGAATGCACAGGACACGTATGAGATTTGTATTATTACTTGGCCATTTTGTTTTTGGACAGAAATTATAAATGAAAAAAGGTTCATGCTAGAAATATTTTACGTTAATTAGTTTAATAGAAAAGCGTGCGACCTAACGTGCAGCGTTGATGCGGTACATCTGTGTGACAATATTGCATACTTAATATATGTACATATCATAATGATGTTTGTTTTGTTTGACTTTAGAGCTTAATGTATTCAAACACGTGTAGAATATATAATGATTTCATATTTATATATTGAGTTCTACTAGAACAAAATATTGCAAATGTGTTTTTAATTCTTGACGACCCAACAGCGTAGTGCCGAATGGACACAAGCATGAGGAGAAAAGTTATGTGTTAATTGTTTATTTAAAGCGAAGACGTAGTTGTATCTCTCAAACAGTTTGCTGTCAGCCACACATCGTTCATATCTTAAAATCTATGTAAGCACGCAAGCATGCGGCATATATGTATTTTTACTCCAATTTCAAATGAACATCCTGTTTATTACGTCAAATTTCTCTAGATAAATCTGTCTCTTCTCTCACTTTTGATAGATATGGGTCCACAGTTACTTCAATTTTTATTTATTGACGTAGGTACACGCTAGAAGTGTATGCTGCACAGGAAAAATTTTAATTTGAATAAGAAATGAATGGTTATTGTTTTGTTAATAATAATAATGAATTTTTAATTTCAAATATTTTAAGATCATTTACTTACGCCATTCTAGATAACAAACGTGAAAACAACAAATACTATATTATTAACAAATAATAACAAATACTATATAGTAGAATATTGTAATATTACAATATTATAATGGTATAATATTGTTATTTTGCTAATAAAAACGGAGAAAATACTTAAAATAGGGCTTTTAGAGTTTTGGTATCGTTCAAATGAGCATATAAAGTTAAGAAATAACTTAATATTTAAGACACTTTAATTTTATTCATAACACATCACTATTTTTCTGCGCTATGTATATATACAAATATATAACATTAGAGTGATTTCGTTAACGGTCGTTTCATTTCATCATTTCTAGCTTATATGGATAATTCTTTTAAAGGTAGTTTTTTAAGTTATAAGTAAGTTTTTTAAAGTATAAGTATTTTTATTAAAATAAGATTAAAATCTATCATAGAGTTTTATTCTGTCTATTAAAATAAATACTGATTTCAGTTTATTATAGTTTGATATGTAATCATTCGTGATTAAAATTTGGCATATCACATCAAAAATAGAAATGTATTATTTTTGTTGTTCGAATTTTACTTAAGACCTTTTAAGTTTTAATTATTAGGTATATGCATGTGAATTGCGCGTCTGCCTTTAAATGACTTAAGTATTTGTAATCTTTGTTTTCTTAAAATGAATGTAGTTCTATACAAGACCTGCCTGGTCTGGTGCATCAATAGTGGCAGGTGGTCACCTTGAGACCGACTGCATTCTAGGCGCGTTGCATTCAAAGGGAACGTCATAGGCAAGCCGATCAGAGCAGTATATCGAAAATATTCACACAAAACAAATATTTTTATTTGTTAACGTGAAAGAAATAAAAATGTTTAGGTATATATGAATTTGATTGAATTTAATTAAATTGATTTCCATGCTGTCACATTTTTTGTATTTTATAAGGAGTGTAAATTTTCTAAAAAGTAATTTTCTTCTTGATTTCTTTTCTTTACTAATTCTTATAAGTATTATCCTGGAATAATAAAGTAAAATCACTGCAAGTAAAATCCAAAATAAACACACTTTTTCGTATAAAAAATTTCGTATGACATATTAATGGGAATAATTGTATGTTGAATTACTGATGAAAATAAACATATTAGTCGAATAAAATTGTCTTAAAGATAGAAGAAATAAAAAAATTATTAAAAATTGTTAAATGTGTACATTTCACAAGGTAACATTTTTTGATAAATTAATTTCAATTTAAGACGAGATAATATTAACTTGCCTTAACCCTTAATAACCTAGAGTTTCAATTTTGATACTAATATTTTAAACCGAATATTCACATTACTATTAGTTTTTTTTTATATGTTGGCTGTATGTATTTTACTGTTGTATAGTATTCTATCCAACGAAATTAAAAAAAAACAAATGTCATTATTGTTTTATTTTATCTGTGACATATTACTTGCGCGGCAAAGTGAACAAGTAAACACATTTTACTAAAAGTTTTGTTGAATATAAATTTGATATATTTTCTTTTTCTGAAGAATATAAATACTTTTGAGGTAAGTGAATACATTATTTTCGCTATGATATAATTATTTTTAGCAAATGCATGTTTTACTTGAAGAAATTAGTGCTTTTTTTTTGGTATCAATATTGATACTTCAGGCATTCCGCCCTACATAAAACCTACCTACTAACTCTTTAGCTATAAAACTTTTTGAACTTTCGTTTCATATTTTTTCTGCATAGCTTGGTGTGGGGATTACTTTTGTTTTTATTTATTATAGAAATTTATCCAAAATGCGGCCAGAAGAGATTGAGAACATATTGAAGCGGTTAGAAAATGGTGAAATTTCGGAAGACGATTCCACCGACAATGAAGATGACATAGACTATTATTCGAGCCAAAGAGATCGTCTGATGGAGCTAGATGATGAAGAGGATGTAGGTAATTTTCCCACTGACCCAAACTTGGATGCAGATCCGCCTGCAGCAAACGTAGATACCGACATGCAACATAATTTAGAGACTGTTGAACGAAACCCAACTCCTACAACCAGCAGCCAGAACAACCTGCAAACTGCACCTTTCAACTCTAGAAACTTAGTGTGGAGAGTAAAAAATATGAATTTAGTCCAAAATGCTTTCCAGTTTGCTGAAAAAACTGAGTATTCACAAGAAATTATGAACTTAGACACTCCATTTCAGTTTTTTTCTTATTTTTTCGGTGAAGACATTTTGAGATTTCTAGTGGACGAGTCAAATAAATATGCCTTCCAAAAGAATCCCAACTTTACAGAACCTGTAACTGTCTTAGAATTACGTAAATTTATTGGAATTCTTATTTTTACTAGTGTATATCATTATCCTAGTGTCCGGTCATACTGGTCAAACATTACAAAGTTTGAACCCATAGTACAAACAATGAATCGCAACAGATTTGATAAAATTAGAGAAATTTTTCACATGAATGACGACTCTAAACATTTGCCCATTGATCACCCCCAGCACGACCGACTGCATAAAGTAAGACCAGTGATAGACTATTTGAACAAGAAATTTATTACTTTACCATTTGAGCATCGTCTATCACTAGACGAGCAGATGTGTTCCACAAAAATGAAACATTTTATGAAACAATATTTACCCAACAAGCCCCATAAGTGGGGATTCAAATTATACGTGTTATGCTCTCTGTCTGGTTATGCCTACAGTTTTGAGATTTACTCGGGAGCTAAGGACATGGACCGTTTACCTGGCGAACCAGACCTCGGAGCTGTGTCGAATACAGTTATTCGATTGCTACGACCAGTACCAAGGCATGTCAATCATATAATTTATTTTGAC
>JASFAT010002334.1:0-82941 GCA_031353405.1 Baronia brevicornis | reverse complement strand
TTTTCAATTGGAAACACAGTACTAAAGCCAAGAAGATGTAGGTCGAAACAGAACTTGAAATTTTCGTCGCCAGACAGCGTGATCTAGAAAGTATTTCAAACTCACTCGCGACGACAGGAAGTGAATTTATAGTTTGCGATATAATACCAGTTAGAAACTAACTGAATGGTAAAAAGTAAAATTTCGTATTCAATTTTCTTTTGTTCGCATTGAGTGTTAATTACTTATGCGATTCGTTTATCTTTTTTTCAAATAAAGTCACTTAAAATAATAATGATGTTTATTTTTATATAGAATAGGAATATATGGACAGTCAAAAGTTTTACTTAGCTAAGATCCGCGACAAGCAAAACAATAACAGAAAATTAATAATGTGTGTTCTTCCGTTGGGTTTAGCGGATTTACTTGGAACTTAAACCAAAAACTTACCGAAAATCGGCCATCAACTCTCCACCCACCAACCACTATACACAACGCCAAACACACACTATCACTTTTCCATCTTGTACATGACACGTGTTTTGCCCCAACACGAGGCATCTTCAGGTATAGTAGACTCTACGGAAGACAACCGAAAAGAATAGGAAGGCAAACGAGCAGGCGTGTCACCTGATGGAAAGCAATCAACGCCGCCCATAGATATCCGCAGTGCCATAGTCAGTGCGGAAGCGTTGCCAGCCTTTAAGGAAAGTGTCATTATATGAGGGGGTTGTGGAGGGGGGGGGGTAACGAAGCGCGGTAGGTAAGCTACCACTCAGACGCCGGTTTTCTGCGACAGCGTGGTACTTCCTTGAGCGAACCGGCCCATTCATGCTACAGACAAATAAAATGCCGTCCTTGACAAAGTATTCGTCTGCAGCGTTGCTCTACCATTACAAAATAATTATGATGTATTTCTAATTGATTCATTACAGTTCTCTCATGAATGCTCACAAGTAGGTTTTCTGCATATATTCCCTAATCATTTATGATGTCTATGAGTATAGTGTTGCAGATGTCTATGGTAGCAGGTGACACGCTTGCTCGTTTGCCTACGTAACGGGGAATCATATCTCTGGTATGTACCAGCACCCTCTCACAAATAGAGTGTAAAATCCCTATATTTCTCTTCCATAACCAAAAATAAAATCTCGTCAACCCAAGTTCTGTATTGATATTGCACTAAACCTATGTTTTGCGATTGGTTTGATGTAATAATTTTGTGAGCTATAAAATTTTTATCGACTTCCCTATTATCGGTGTAATGTTGAATTGTTTTTGCAATTATTCGTTGAATATGCTAGTTGCGTAAATATGAATGAGAATTTTTGTTTATTTATTTATTTATTTGGCACAAAAACAAGTTACAGTCTTAAAGAATACAATATAATATAAACTTAACAAAGCCCGGACTATAACTTTTTTAAATTTGGGCACAGCATGGCTACATTTTGACAATAGGGTTACTATAAAATTTAACATAAAATTAAATAATAAAAAAATTTGTGATCTATCGGCTGCCAAAGATATCACGGAGCGATTGCTTTAATTGATGTATTTTGATATTGAAAATATAGAACGTTTCTGTACCGTGGTGAATAAGATATATTATTGTATTTGATATATATGGTACCTGTTTAAGATTAAGACTTAAGAGAGTTACACTGAAATGAGCTGGTCGCGTTTTCGGCAAAATGTTTTAAACAGATAATGAAGAATATATCAGATTACATCTACTCCAACCGATAATTTCATATATTCACATACATATATACATATAGTCACGCCAATCTCCCGTAGGGGTAGGCAGAGACCATAGATCTCCATCTGCTACGATCTCGATCTGCTGCTCTCTGCATAATAATCTTGGCATGCCCGCCGGTTAAGGATACTATTTTATCTTAAGTCTATCTCTTTCATAAAAATGAGAGTGTATCGTGCTTCTTCCATACAATTACGGTTCATTTAGGGATCTATTGGTATAAAATGTAACACTTATCTTGTCGACACTGAATATTTTAAAAGTTTGAGAATCTATGGTACATTGTTGTTATATTCAGCAACTCATCTACTAATTCGAGTACATCACTAACGGAAAAAAACCACACATCTTTAATGGCGTACAAATAAGCAATCAAGCGTTCTTTGTCTATTTTGCGCGTAAAAAATGTAATATTTTTTGTATAGGTTCGCAAAAAGAAACTATGAAACGACTAGGTTATAATAAATAATTATGAAACAGTTGTTTCATTTGTATTTTTTTCTATTTAAATATCAAATTGCTGTTTTTAACGTACTGGCAAATTAGATGTGAACATATTTCAGGTTCGTGAATTAATTATAAAGTAATTTCCGAATGTGATTTAAAAAAAAAAACAGCTGTCAAAATTACAAAACAGATAAAATTGGACTTTTTTCACTAACTTACATCAGTGACGTTTTGTTTTTGCTTCATTTTCATAATCTTATATTATTATCAAATATATTGTTTAATTGTTGTGGTGTATTATACAATATAGTTTGATTAAGGCTTAATAAGTGAAGTGATATGAAATAAATGCGTGTGTCGTGAAATTTCAAGCTGAGATTATTTCATTTTACTTGACACTGGAATAATAGTTTTAACTAATTGCCATCAAAGAAAAGAAAACAGACAGGCAAACAAATTCATTTCATTTTTATATTCAGGGCATATAAATGGAGTGAAATGAAATAAATGATGTGAAATGAAATAAATGGAGTGAAATGAAATAAATGATGAAATAAAAGATGATGAATCATGACTTTTTATAACTTGACTGCGAAAGTGTGCAAGACTGACTGCAAAATTTGGTAGATTGATTTGATTCGAAGATGTTAATGCTGGTAGCCTATTGGCTTTAACAGCTTTATCAAATTTTGGGCCCGCGGGCTGGAAGTCTGCGGGCAAGTAAATTATAATTGGGAATCTGCGCAAATCGCAGACTCCATCGGCTCGATGTCGTGTCAGAGGTACACATACGTTGTCATGATCCTACGTTAAACATATAGGGGAGGATTGGACTGAAGTAACTATAGTCCCTATTAGTCCCCTAGGCCCTAAGGTCTAGGGGGTGAGAACCGACCGGGTACGTGAGAGAATCTCGTGTAAGCGGCTGGTGTAGAAGTGTTCCCTACTCTACGTGCTCGGCTAGAGCCGGGGTGCGTGTGAGTGTTGGTGTCGTGAGTGGATCCGAATGACGCTGTTTCGTCGTCCGGATCGTGTAACACGTTACGCGGGCGTCGTCTTTTCGGGCGCGCGTTTAAATCGGGTGAATAATTTACCGATTGTACCACCAGTGGATTCGGATGGGATTCGGATCTCTCAAAATGTTTCTTGGAGAGTGTGTTTTTGTAGAACTGCCACCATTTGATCAAGACGTATTGTAACAAATTGAACTTTTTTTGCCACCAAAGAGAAAAAAATAAACAATAAGTTACCATAACAATAGAGATGTGATTTATTTTTTGCATCAACGAAACGCCCATTGAAACGTTGTGATGTTCGTTCATTAATAAGAAATAATTCCATCTACAAAAGCATAGTTAGTTCATTGACACCGCAAAAAAAAACAGGTTCGAACGCTTAGAGTCACCATATCGAGATGCAGAAGTTTCGGGACTATTAATATATTATTGTAAATGTCTCAGTAGCAGAGACGACTTCACTTATGTTGCAGAGTGTACGTTGCACATGGTCGCAGCGGTGGTAGGGGGCGCCGGCCGCGGCACTTTTAATAAACTAGCGCTCGTGTTAGCGGGCGTTAAAACTCAATTAAAAAAAAATTTCTCTCCATACAAAATGACTGATCAGCTAGCTGATCGAGTTAATGTGACGTTTTTTTTAGTCGAGTTTTTTACGTTTTTTTAACATTGAAATTACGTTTATGTAGACATGTTAACATTTGTACCTATACCATTTTGTCTGCGCACTTACTAGAGGGCGTTAGGTTAATGATCGCATACGGGCGCTATATGGGCTAAAGACGCCTCTGGTTAGTAAATATGCTTTGAAACTTAAAATGTTCAAAAGGATTATTAAAATGAAATATTTTAATATTTACGAGTATAAATAACAAGAATTAAAATTTTTCTGAAAGGTTTTGCTATGAGTTATTACAATAGTAAATGATCTACAATCCAACATTATTTCTTTTTAAAAATTTGTTAAATAAAAAGTTCAGGGTAGTTAATATAAATTTAGTTTTGTAGCGATTAAAATGTAATCTAATTTATTGTCAGTAAGGTACGTAATATGTCAGGAATGTCCATCGGAATAATATTAAATTGTCACCCTAACTTCATTTGTTATGAGTGAATATATTACGGTTTTATTACGGCAGAGGGTTCAGGGTAAGTTCTAAGTTAAAAACTTGTAAGACCATATTCATTCATTATGAATCCGATTTATGTCCAGACTACATCTTTTGGTGTTCCCCTAACTTTTTCAGCTACGGCGTCATATTCTGAGAACCAAAATACATAAAATAATTGTTTTAATTTGAGTCATCGTTATATTATTGTTTGCACTATATCATTAAGTGTCATTGTGCAATTTCGTATCATTAAATCATGATGATCATCATTAACTCGCTCTTGTTTTAAAATGACTCTTTCATTTTTTCATACATTTAAAAACATCTTGCGGTTTACGGGATTTACCTGAATTGTTTTAATAAAATTTTGTTAATGAATCAGTCTTACTCACAACCCAAGGTACTCTTTCCGATATATGATAAAATCCTTCTTGTCAAGGACCTCTCATCGGGTATAGGCCTCTATTTCATTTCCGATACAATATTTAAATTAAAATATTTCGGGCATATTTATACTGACCAAGTGGTCGAAGGCCAGTTGGATTACCCAGATCGGGTGGATGCTGACTTGTATTGCAGCAAAATTGACTAGAATTAGCGCAGGACAGGGAAATATGGAAGACTCTCTTTTCGTAGGCCAAGATCCACTGAGCCAGCGAAGTGGGTAAGTAGTTCAAAGCTACAGTGGTCTAACTAATGATAGAGACATTAAAAACAATGTACTGACTACAATTGTAAATAAAACTGGACGTGCACTATCGCTCCGTGAATAACTTTTTGTGTCTTATCGCTCCAATGGCGACGTATAAAATGAATAGTAAGTACACTAATAACTTATTCAGCTGTTATCTTTGAGAAAAAAAAACAACGCTGTACAAAATTTTCTATTATATTATAATCGTAGAGCTATAAGACGCAGTATTTTTTTTCTGATCCGAACATGCAATACATTTTTTTATGACATAGGAAGGCCAACGAGCAGGCGTGTCACCTGATGGAAAGCAATCAACGCCGCCCATAGACATCCGCAGCGCCGTAGGCAGTGTGGAAGCGTTGCCGACCTTCAAGGAAAGTGAAATTATGGGAGTGAGAGTGGGAGGGGGTAGAGGGAGGGGGGATAGTGTTGGGACTCCGGATCTCGGCCGCTCACCGTATGAAGCGCGGTAGCTAAGCTACCACTCAGACGCCGGTTTTCTGCGGGAGTTTGGTACATCCCCGGGCGAGCCAGCCCATTCATGCTAAAGACAAATATTATGCCATTCTTGACAAAGTATTCGTCTGCATCGTGTCTCTACCACTATAAATATACAGTGTAATATACAGCACGCTTTTTGCGTCGATATCACCCCGGAATCGATAAGAAATTTATTCACATCACTATCTTCTAAAGGTTTTATCGTTTGTATGTGGGGTAATGGCGGGAAACTTCTTTGACATTGTAGAAAGTACATCGTATGATCCGTGACGCGCGACCTTAATGTATCGTGGTGAATCTGAAACAGAACAGTTAACTAACCTTGAGTTCAGATCAGTATTGGGGGATGATGATTAGTATTATGCCAATATGTCAACGGAGGGACCAGTGGGGGACAACTTAACATAGGTACGTTAAGTTAGCGTCCAAGTATACTCCATCGGGTTTACACACCTTCAATCGCACACTATGCCACCCACCTGAGGGACGTCCGCTCCCACGCGATATTTTCACGTCACCGCCTGGCTCCCGCCAGGGAGGTGCGAGGGCCAGCGACGGACCGAACGTAGTGAGACGAGCCAGAGATCGTCATTATTAACATAAAACATTTATAAATAAAATTTTAAAACAAATAATATAATAAACATCATATATGGAGTCAATAGAACCCATATAGGAACATAAAGTAATCAAATATCAAGTTTGGTAAAAATATTAAATACGAAATATGTCATATATAAAGGACTTATAAAATATTCGAAAATACAATAAAATTCATTTAAAGGTAAAATTAAACAATAATTATCAAGTGAAAATAACGTTCACACATAATTTTAAATACAAAATAAAGTTTTAAATCATTCATATAATATTTTATATGGCATTAAGTTGTAAACAGTTCATGTATCGTATGAATCTTATTTTATTAATAACTCAAAAACTATACAAGCTAGAATCAAAATAATAATTTATTGGGCTTATGGATGAGTAGTATAACGTACATAAAAAATATCATTAAAATCTGAGAAGGTCGAAATTTTCATACAAAACACCGACGCGGAGACGCATACCAGCCGCCTCGCGTATGTATAGAGTCTGGTAGCCAAGTGCGGCCGGACACACTTAAGTACAATGATACTGTATGAGAGTCACACATATGAAATACATTAGAAAGGTCTATAAATAAAGGCAATATAATAGAAAATCTCGATAAAGAGATTATAATATATAAAGATAGAGTCTGGTAGCCAAGTGCGGCCGGACACATAAGTACAATGATACTGTATGAGAGTCACACATATAGACAAAAAACTTACCGATAATCGGCCATCAATTCTCCACCCACCAACCACTGTACACAACACCAAACACACATTATCACTTTTTCATCTTGTAAACGACACGTGTTTCGCCCCAACACGAGGCATCTTCAGGTATAGTAGACTCTGAAAAATAACTATAAAAAGTAAAAACTTTTCGGTTGTCTTCCGTAGAGTCTACTTTTTCGGTAAGTTTTTTGGTTTAAGTTCCAAATAAATCCACTTAACCCAACGGAAAAACACACATTATTAATTTCCTGTTATTGTTTTGCTTGTCGCGGATCTTAGCTAAGTAAAACTTTTGACTGTCCATATATGTATATAAGAACATAGATTACAGATAATAAAATATAGTAATTGATAGGCGCACGAGTAGAAGCGTGACAGAAGACAATGTTTCCAAGTAGAATTGGTGATAAATAATTGTATTACGGGGAATATATAATCTTCAATGACGTCATACATTCAAGGTTATATATAATGGAAAATCCAAGTCGAATATTGAAATGTTAAAGATGATGAGTCATCAGAGTCACCGACATAGCTCTCCAAGTCAGCAGACTGATGAGCAATGGGCTGGCCGTTTGTCGAAGCACCGACAATTGTTGGAGTAGACGAGTGCTGGAGTGGAGATCGCGACTTGGCGTAGTAGTAACGTAGTGTGGGACGCCCCCCTGCTAGATGGAGCGACGATTTGCGCAAGGCGGCTGGCAGAGACTGGATGCGTGTAGCCGAAGATTGGGCTAGGTGGCGCGCCTTGGGTGAGGCTTATGTCCAGCAGTGGACTGTCGCGGGCTGGTATTATTATTGAAAGGTGATATACCTCAACCAAGGTTCAAATAAATGCGAACTGCTTTAAACGTTACAAGTACATTTGTATATCCACACAAAAAGTTGAAATGCTGTAAATGACATGTCACATTTTTTTATTATATATTCGGATCAGAAAAAATACTTCATCCAATAGTCTGAGTTCCACAACCTTAAGACCAATAGAAAATTTTGTACAACGTTGAGAATGACTGCTTTTGAGTGAACATATTCAATTTTTTCATAATTCTTAAATGTTTTGTTTCCGGAGTTTGAAGTTCCGGAAGGTTTGATTTCCGGAGGCCCAACCCCTCTCTCACCTCTACTTCCATAATGACACTTTCCTTGAAGGGCGGCAAGGCTTCTGTACTACATATGGCACTGCGGATGTTTATGGGTGGCGTTGATTGTTTTCTATCAGGTGACACGCCTGCTCGTTTGCCTTTCTATCCCATTAAAAAGAGATTTTGACTAAGATGTCTTTAGTCTTACCATTGTACCAAGCGGCAGCCTATGCAACAAGTATGATATATGATATCATATGTAAAGGGGGGATGACAAATAGTGGAGAGTAAAGGAAGGTGTAAGAACTAAAATAAAAGTGAAATCAGTGCTTATTTTTAAAAATGCAATTTCTTTAAAAGAATTACCACATGAGTGACAAGAACTCAGTATAGTATTCACACGAATATGAAGATGAATGAATATAAAGGAGTCTTCACACTCAACATTCATTAACATTTCCATGAGAATGCTTAGTGTTGCATCAGGAAGTGTTTCTCTGTCGTGAAGATAGTCACGATGTTTACATTGATGTATACTTCCGTGAAACATTATGTAACAGAATAAAGATATCAGACAGAAATACAGACAGATACGTTTGTTTCATTCTGCACTAGCATATTACATATTAATTTCCAGTACATACTAAGATACATAATTTACAGTATTAACAGAGTGATATGGGTCATTCAATATTTCAACTCATTGAGCAGATAAACTGATTTTCTGCCAACGTTCGTACCCCCATGATAACATCTAAGCGTTTTATATGTTTGTGATCAACCCCCACATTCATACATCATATAGTCGAGCCTTATAGAATGGGCTAGAGGAAAATTTCATCGCATTTTATATGCAAAAAATGAAAAAGCTTAAACCGAATTCGCGCTACTCTTACTGACACTACAATAGGCCCATAAACGTCGCAATTTTTTTTACGGCTTGCATTGTAAGTTTTTCCTTTATTGTAAGAAAAACGTATCAAATTTCTTCATTAGATTCACTCATTTTGACAGAAAGAAAAACAAATGAAAATTGCTGAAAACAACATTTTACTCGTTTGTTTCTTGTTTTTTTTTAAACAACCTTTTTAATGACACCAAAAATCAGCAAGTTCCATATACAGTCAAAGAGACCAAGTACAGCCAAAGAAATTTTATACATACTATATGCGAAAAGACTTTTTTTACCGACTTATAATATATCCGCATTGGACAAGCGTGGTGGGTTAGTGTCCGTTCCTGCAGAAATGGGGAGGCCCGTGCCCAGCTTAGAATTAAATATATTGTCTAATTTATTGTATTACTATTTTACTTCTTTATGAAAAATCAGAATGTGTCTAAAACGGCCCGACGTTTCATCGGGGAGAGCTTGTTTCAACTGTGATATACAGTAGTGAAAGTTGGGTTTAGTAGAAGAGTCATGAAAGCAGACTGAATGCGGTGGAAATGAGAGCATTAAGAAGTATGTGTGGGGTAACTTTGAATGATAGAATAAGAAATGAAGATATAAGAGAGCGATGTGGAGTAAAATAAGGTGTTGTGACAAAAGTTGAGAAAGGGATGCTTAGATGGTTTGGGCACATAGAGAGGATTGATGAAAGGCGACTGGCAAAAGAAATTTATGTTACAGATGTGGATGAAAGGGTCGGTAGGGGGAGATCAAGGAAAACATACCTTGACCAAATTGCCGAAATTTTTAAGAAAGGCCAGGTCAAGAGTACCCTTAACCGGCGGGATTGTATGAGGAGAGTAATGAGTGTGCAGGAAGCAAGGAAAGTATGCCGAGATCGTAGTGGATGGAGATCTGTGGTTTCTGCCTACCCCTACGGGAAACAGGCGTGACGATATGTATGTATATATGTTTAACTAAACTAAACTATTTAAAACTAAATAGTTAAAAAGAATAAGGTTTCTTACGCTGTGTTCTCTCTTAGGGTCCTCTGTTTTTGAAAATATTTATTTGTTAGTTCTGATATTGATATATTGACAGTCAAAAGTTTTACCTAGCTAAGTTCAAAGTAAAACGAAAACTTTAACTTTCAAATTTCAAATAAATCCACTTAACCCAACTGAAAAACACACATTAATTTTCTGTTATTGTTTCGCTTGTCGCGGATCTTAGCTAGGTAAAACTTTTGACTGTCGATATAGTGATGGATTTCCGCAAAGTAACGCCTGACTCCATTAATAATTTGATATTGATCTCAAAAAGAATTCCTTGTGAATCTGTCTCGACATAATAGACTTTATTTAGCTTTAGGTCTGGGTATATGTGTGTTTGTATTGATTTAAAAATATTATTGCAGGTTAACATGAATTCAGGGTGGCTGGCATGGGAGTGCATAGTGTTCGCGATATTCATTTTCGCGTCGTCGTGTGCACCGCTCTGGAGGAGGAGGAGGGATGCGAACGCGGCGGGTGGCAACGCGAAACGGGCATATATATTCGCTGGTGGTGGGGTTTCCACGCTAGCCATGATATTATCAGTGGCTAGAGGCACATTGGGAGTCAGATCATTTCTCGGTAAGCTTGTATTTAACTCTATATATTATATACTCTATTTCTGATATTGTATGAAAAGAAAATATGACCAAAACTATATTTAGTAATGTGAAGACTTTTGAGATAAACTTAATTTTTTTGCAGTGATGCTAGGATATTCTGTGTAACCGGCTAAGACTTAGGGTACACGATTAAATCATGGACTCATACTTTTTGTTACATACGTATTGACACAATCAAATCGTGATACACAAAACCATAATACGACATACACTAGCGACATCTCTTTGCATATAATTTGAACAATATTAAACGTTAAAACCAGGGGTTCCGAAACTTTTTTGATCATCGACCCCGTATATCGAGTGAAGCCGCGGGCAAAAGCTAGTCCTATATATATACTTGATATAAACCCACATATAAACCTATAATAATCCAGCCTTATATACATAAAATAAAAACAATACGTGACAATACTAATACTGTTGAAATTAGATTGTTAGAATTTGTTTTTAACATGTGATTTGACATGATTATCAAGTAACATAGCCAAAAGTTTTTATTTAAAGTTATTTTTAATTTTCGTTATGTTTTTGAAGTGAAAATTTCTATAGCCGCGATACACGACTCTGGGTAGGGAAAAAATCTATGGGTACGCGTCAGCAACATGGTTAGGTAAGGTATATTATTAAGACTTCAATTTTTATTTACTTATACCATTTATATATAATAATATTACAATAAATTTGAAATTTCAAAATACAGTTTAAAGTTTTCACTTCTGTCGGCAGTCCTCGTGGCTGTCTCTGACTTTTTTTTAAATTTATTATATTGTAAACACAGTTAACAATAACGAAGCATAATTCTTATTGTTAAGTGGTACATGGCAGATTGAAATCTTAAACGTGGTCGCTCAATGTAGTTGCATTATTAGTAACTACGCATTCATACATGATCAAAGCGGCAATATCTCAGTTGGTAATAGCTATACGACGTCAGTTCACATCCTCCATTGGACTCTGATGTTTACATTATTAGCTTAGTTGGAATAAATAACAATAATTCTAGTAATACATACATACATACATACATACAGGCAGACGCCACAGATCTCCATATGTTACGATCCAGGCACACCTTCCTTGCTTTCTCTACACTCATCCATTTTTTCATCCATCCTCTTACATTCATCGTAGTGAACTGGCTCTCCGTTAGGCGATTCTCGCCCTCATGGGAATCAGGACGTGACGGGTGGCGAACCACGTCGACGTCATTTTTTAACAAATTAAGCTTAACAAATTATTCTAGTAATATTATGTAGACAGTCAGAACTTTTACTAAGCTAAGATCCGCGACAAGCAAACAAAAATAGAGAAATTGTACTAATATAATTAGACTTAAAGGTTGTCTTCCGTAGAGTGTACTACGGACTTAGTTTAAGGTCCCCGTAAATCCACTTCTTCCAGTAAAAACACACACATTATTATTTTTCTAAATTTGTTTGCTTGTCGCGGATCTTAGCTAAGTAAAAATTCTGATTGTTCGCATAGTGATGGATTTCCGTAAAGTAACGCCTGACTGATGTAAGAAGCGCCACCTAGCTCGATCTTCGACTTCAGTTTGACTTCTAGCCGGGGGAGGGGGGGCCAACACAACGTGTGCTAAGATGCAGTCTAATTCGAAAGACTATGTTGGTGATTTTGGTCCTATGGCGAATTTCTTCATTCCGATTACTATACTTATAATAAGAATAGGAAGATACTACCAGAGAAATTCGGAGAATAGCTTTCTCCATAGCTCTCTTAGCGACTCTGAGCTTGTGCAGCAGACGGACTGTCAGTGTCCACGTTTCGGCGCCGTAAGAGAGTAGAAGTACTCTCTTATGGCGCCGATACGTGGCCGAAGAAACTAAACACTGGTTGAAGAAAGACCATTCTTAACAAAGTAATTTATGAGAAAAAGTAATATTAGATATTATTAATGGAGTCAGGCGTTATTTTGCGGAAATCCATCCAAACACACATTATTAATTTCCTGTTATTGTTTTGCTTGTCGCGGATCTTAGCTAAGTACAACTTTTGACTGTCCATATAATATTAAATAAATAAATAATATATAAATATATGCATGAACAGAATAAACTACAATATGAATTTGGTCTGTATATAATAAATAATATTATAAACTAAAAATAAACTGTTTTGTGGTTATACACGTAATAAGATTCTTTTGGGCGAGACTTCGAAACCAAAACAAAGCCGGTTTGATCGACAATGAACATATTTTATCGAGCAAAGTAATTTTATTCAGACTCGGTAATTGTACTTTTATCGGAGATCGCGTGAAATAGATTGTTATTGGAAATATAAATTATATCTTCAAAATTTAAAAGTTTATCCAACTTGAGACTTACGTCAGTGTGTAGGCTTATAAAGAAATCATATATTTAGCGTGGTTAATTTAGAGTATTGCAATACGCCAGAGGTTGCCAAACTTTTTTGATCATCGACCTCCTATATAATTTTTGATAACTCCATCGACCTCCCAAAAAGTAATATTTATTTTATTTAAATAAAACTATCGATTAGGCACAGTGTTTGTACATTTATTTTAATATTTTAAATATTTATTTAAGTAATTACACATTGTTACACAATATTTTTATGAAAAATATATTAATGTTGACATTTAAATACCTTAATATAAAATAATAAGTCAATTGATAACAGATTTATTTCTTCTTAAATAATGAGTTGGATGTGCCTTTTGTTTCTTGTTTCAAGTAACTTGAAATTTAAGTTAAATTTTCGTTGTAAATGAGAACTTGTGTCGTGAAAAAATTAGGGGTCGATTTTCAGACCTCGTCGACCCCGTATACGGTGGCTGCTTGCCACCTAGTAACCCACTTGTTCTTTTTAATATTACTTCCAAAAAATTGTTCGGAATCCAACTTACCCACAAAACTGTCAAACATTTCACGCAAATGAAACATCAACAATAATTTACTAAGAACCATGATAAATATAAATATAGCGTCATAACTTCGTCTGAACCACCCAAGGATTGTGGACTGAGGGCAACGAAGACCAAGAATTCTTCACAAAGCCTGTTTCTCTATATCGAGACTTATAAGGAAGTGGCTAATATACCCGAGGGGTCTTTAGGTCAAGTTAAAAGTTTAGTAATAAATTTATATGGTTTAATAAATAAAATAGCGCTCGCGATACCAGGGCGTCTAGGTCATCACTGGTTGTTCCTCACCACTGCTCAGCCGCGTTTCATGGTAGCTTTAAATACACCGCAATTAAATGTTGGAACAACTTGCCACCACCTCTTCGTGACTTGCATACTATAAATATTTAAAGACAAAATACGAATTTTAAGTATGCAGACGGGAACTTGGTCTTTTAGTTGCCTTTGATTCGTGATCTAACAAAATTAAATTGTTTTTATTTTACTATTTTATTCCTAATGTATGTCATACATATGTATGTATGTGTATATGTGTGTATATATCCTAATCATTTAATGGCTGTGGTTCGCGATCTGGCTACGTTGGTTCTTGCTAAAAACCAGCGCCAGATGCTCCAATAGAGCGCCTGGCTTACACTGGGCAAGAACCATTTTGTGGCACATTTTAGGTTTTAATTTTTGCACTTGTTTGTTTTCTCTGTCTTTATATGTTAAAAAAAAATTCTATACTAAATAAGATTCTAATTATAACACTAAGTTTCTGTAAAATGTGTGCCACAAATAATCATTACTATTTTATATGTTTATATTGGTTGAAGCCGGGGTACCTCAGGGCACCTTCTTATCGCCTATCGTGTATGCTTCGTACACAAACGAGGTCCCTAATTTGGAAGGTCGCCTTGGAGGGTGGGAAACCGACGTCATGTTGGCACTGTACACCGACGAAAGCGCTTACTTCGCGTCTTCTTTTGTCATCCTTCTCCAGTCACATGTAGACAAAACGAATTTATATACATTTTTTTTTATATGTTCACGCCTATCCCCCGCAGGGGTTGGCAGAGACCACAAAGTTCCATCCGCTGCCATTCATCGCAGCGAAACGGCTCGTCATTGGTCGCTTTTCGCCCTCGTGAGAATCAGGACGTGACGGGTGGCGAACCACGTCGCCGTCATGTTTCGACAAATTAGGTATATTAAATTCGTCTTAGTGAATCCCACGAGCCGCAAGGGAGGATGGAGGTCAGCCCCAGCAGAGCCCTGCATGCTGAGGTAAGGCACCATAGTCCCCGGGGGAGCCCGACCCCGGGACGATCGGCACGCTTGCGACTAGGCTCGCCCCTAGCCACGCATCCATTGGCACGGCAGACCGTGGATTGGCGGAGAGGAAGGGAAAGGATAGAGAAGAAAGGATGGGCAGGAAAGGAAATGCGGATTGGGGGGGTTACCAGACTCAGAATAAACATTTATAAATCCATATAAATATTTATTCCGATGCGGGAATCGAACCCGCGACCATTGACTCCGCGGGCGGAGGGCCACGCCACTGAGCCAATCGGTCGTCAAATTTATATACATGTGTGTCTTTAATGACTGGATTTAGATTTTAGCTAAGATGTTGATGATGAATTTTGGTTAGATGATATATCTGACTTCATTAATGATATTCGCAAATTTATATAAAATACCATCTTCATTTTCATATAACTTGTTTATGTAGTAATTTCCTATTTCTTCGATCTAAAACTTAAGGTCTTCATTGCTCTATACATCTCTACCTTTGTTTATTCTTTTAAGATATATCGTATTTGTATGCTGTATTTTCTCAATTTTAAGTATTATTAATGGAGTCAGGAGTTACTTTGCAGAAATCCATCACTATATGGACAGTCAAAAGATTTACTTAGCTAAGATCCGCGACAAGCAAAACAATAGCTTTTCGGTTGTCTTCCGTAGAGTCTACTATACCTGAAAATGCCTAGTGTTGGGGCGAAACACGTGTCGTTTACAAGATGGAAAAGTGATAATGTGTGTTTGGTGTTGTCTATAGTGGTTGGTGGGTGGAGAATTGATGGCCGATTTTCGGTAAGTTTTTGGTTTAAGTTCCAAATAAATCCACTTAACCCAACGGAAAAACACACATTATTAATTTTCTGTTATTGTTTTACTTGTCGCGGATCTTAGCTAAGTAAAACTTTTGACTGTCCATATATATCAATTTTAAGTAATTATTTGCTATATACCTTACGATGAAGAGAGACGTCATGAGGAAACCGATATGGTTTGGCTGTTTGACACGGCTAAACAAGCTCCAGTATTGCCAGCGTTATTAATTTTCTTTTTTTGGTGCATTTATCCGACTTTTCGTTACCGGCCAGTAATTATGTTAATTGTCTTACTTACGTCAGAAGCATTTTTACTTTTATTTTGTTTGAAATTTATATGTATTCAAATGTTCAGTTGAATTCAATGTATACGAATCGAAAAGAGCAACAAATTTTATAAGATCATCGACGTAAGTGACCGCTGTGTAGTTTCCGACGTTTTTATATGATTGAAAGGCAAACGAACAAGCGTGTCACTTGATGGAAAGCAATCAATGCCACCAGTAGGCATTCGCATTGCCACAAGCGTTGCTGGCCCTTGAGAAATGCGTAGGCATGTTTTTCCGAAGGATCCAATGTCGTTATCGGCTTGGAACAACAACGGAGCTAGCTGGTTTCACATGACTTAGAGGATAGCCATTGTCTTTCTTACCATGTATGTCATCCCATGCATTTCTTACTTCATCTCAGCGGTCGTGATCATTTTTTCTCTTATTTTTATTTATTATAATATTAAAGTATTCCCTCATAATATAATAATTGATATCTCTTTTAATTGACATATATTGAACTTACTTCTCCTAAGGAGATTCTCTTATTGGGAGACCTATTCGACGCAGTATTTTTTCTGACCCCGAAATGCGTTAACAATTTATTTGAGTATTGTTACAGCGTAAATAGCAAGCACTCTCTTCGCTCCAATTGTACAAGCCAAACTTATCTGCGTACCATATATGTCGATGTGCATGTTATTTAGTTTCCGGACAACCGGAAATCGAACTGAATTTGATTTCCGGCTGACCTTTGCAATTGAACTTAACAAGTTTGAAGGAGTTTATTATATGCAATGATGCTAAACAGTTTTTAAATTATTTTTATATTATATTTCAAATTGAACCAAGTGATTCAGTGGTAGGGCTGCCGCTTACGGAGTCAATGGTCGCGACTTCGATTCCCGTATCGGAACAAATATATGTTTTTATTTTAAATTTTTAACACTGTGTCCATCGTACGGTTGCCTGGAAGGAATCGCTATTAGCGATAAGAGTGTCATTTGTATATAAATATTACACTCATATTGTATAAATTGGTTTTTGGTGTACAATAAAGAATATATCTATCTATCTACATGTACAGATATTTATTTCGAGTCTGGAAACCCCGTAAATCTGTATTTAACGAGCACGTTGGGTTAATATCTCTTTTTCTAGGAATGGGATTACGCTCGTGTCCAGCAGTGGGACATATATGGGTTGTAACAAAATATAACGCTTCTCATAACCCCAAATTATATTTCTTTTATTTATTATTTATTTATTATAAAAGTTTTATCATAAATTTTATTATTATTATTTACAATAAATAATGAATATATTATATTAATTATCTTATATAAAATACCGACCGATTGGCTCAGTGGCGGGGCCCTCCGCCCGCGGAGTCAATGGTCGCGGGTTCAATTCCCGCATCGGAATAAATATTTATATGGATTTATAAACGTTTATTCCGCGTCTGGTAACCCCCCCAATCCGCATTTCCTTTCCTGCCCCTTCCTTTCTTCTCTATCCTTTCCCTTCCTCTCCGCCAATCCACGGTCTGCGGTCCCAATGGATGTGTGGCTAGGGGCGAGCCTAGTCGAAAGCGTGCCGATCGTCCCGGGGTCGGGCTCCCCCGAGGACTATGATGCCTTACCTCAGCATGCAGGGCTCTGTTGGGGCTGACCTCCATCCTCCCTTGCGGCTCGTGGGATTCACTAAGACGAATTTAATATACCTAATTTGTCGAAAAATGACGGCGACGTGGTTCGCCACCCGTCACGTCCTGATTCTCACGAGGGCGAAAAGCGACCCATGACGAGCCGTTTGGCTGCGATGAATGGCAGCGGATGGAGCTCTGTGGTCTCTGCCAACCTCTGCGGGGGATAGGCGTGAATATATAGAATATATATATATATATATATATATATATATATATATATATATATATATATATATATATATATAATATTAATAGAAAGTAATAGGTTATATTACATATGTAAATATATATTATCAAGAATATTTATATATTTTATATTATATTTATATATTTTAGTACTTTACAGTACAGACATTATATGGACGCAAAAAAGCAAAAATGAAGTAAACCGTACAATGAAAACATATCACCAGATTATTAATGGAGTCAGGCGTTACTTTCCGGAAATCCATCACTATATGGACAGTCAAAAGTTTTACTTAGCTAAGATCCGCGACAAGCAAAACAATAACAGAAAATTAATAATGTGTGTTTTTCCGTTGGGTTAAGTGGATTTATTTGGAACTTAAACCAAAAACTTACCGAAAATCGGCCATCAATTCTCCACCCACCAACCACTATACACAACACCAAACACACATTATCACTTTTCTATCTTTTAAACGACACGTGTTTCGCCCCAACACGAGGCATCTTCAGGTATAGTAGACTACGGAAGACAACCGAAAAGTGACACTTTTAGTTTTTGGTTTAAGTTCCAAATAAATCCACTTAACCCAACGGAAAAACAACACATTATTAATTTTCTGTTATTGTTTCGCTTGTCGCGGATCTTAGCTAAGTAAGACTTTTGACTGTCCGTATATATCACCAGAGCCAAAAAACTTTTCATTTCTAAAAGAATTGTATCTGATCACTCGAAAACAGTCAGTTTCAACGCTGTACACAATTTTCTATTGGTCGTATAGCTGTGAGATTCAGTCCATCCGACGCAGTATTTTTTTCTGATCTGAAGATGCAATAAGAAGTTCGTGACAATGAGACAGTTTACAGATTTTCGCTTTTTTTACTTCAATTTCATTTTTAAAACTATTTTTAATTAAAAAAACTGATTAAAATTACTTTTAAAGGTCATTAAGGATATTCCAGGACTATAATATTATATTATGTCTACGCTCCTATTAACTTTACCATTGCAGCGATAAGCAACCTGACACCTATACCACAGCACATGTTGTTTGCGTTTTATATAATTATTTGCATCTCTGCGGTTTATGCTAGGGTGACAAAGATTTTTTATGGAAAAAAGGGACTAAATGAAAAATTACAATATGATGTGATAATATTATCTACGATGTAGTGCTGGAAAATGAGAGACGGTGAACTCGGTATGACCATTAGATCTACCAGATACAAGGAGCCTTATGTCGCTAAAACCATTAAAACTGGACGCCTATAGTGGGCAGGACACAACGAATAGATGTAACCAGAGCACCCAAACCGAGAGAGAACCGAGCGGAGAAACCGAGAGAGGCCAAAACTCAAGTGGCAAAACAGATTCGAACAGGATTTCGAAACTCTAAACCAGCGGTTGGCAACCGGTGGAACACGGCCCTCATCCGCGGAAGATCGAACTTCAGACCACCGAATGTTATAAAATATACCTATATTTCTATATAATCTTACTGCATCTACTGAAAAAGTTTGGGGTAAACATCTTTCAGAGTTAAAGTATGAAAATTGCAAAAATCCATCTATCAATCACTGTTTGGCTGGACATATGTATCTATGCATCTATAAATATCTTTTTCAAAAATGAATTTTTTGTAAAAAAAAATGTTTGGTTACCATATTCATGCGCAAAACGCAGCGGAGTCATTTGTCATTGCATTCGCTATTCATTCGATTATAATTTCATCGTGAGTCATGTGACTATCCACGTTGGCATGCTGGTTTCATTACGTGGCTCTACCACTGCTTGATCTATAATTTTAAAGGCTAAAGATTTTATTTTATTTAGACAACTCAGTGCTCCAATGAATTTTAAAACACGCACAGCTCGCCAAAAAGGAAAGCTTCACCCTCGTCATCTGGGTGAATGGGTACTCTATGTAACCTGCTGCCTCCAATGATAACCGATAAGGCACCTTCAAAACACAAGGAACCTTTAAAACACAAGTCTACTCTTATCTCAAAGATCGGCAACGCATTTGCAATGCCTATTGTTTTGCAGTGTGTCCTACCTTTAATCTCTCTCATGGCACCGAAGCGTGGACAGTGACAGTCCCTCTGCTTTACAAGCTCAGAGTCGCTCAGAGAGCTATGGAGAGAGCTATCCTCGGAGTCTTTCTGGTAAATACGAATCGGAATGAACAAATCCGCTAGAGAACTTAAGTCACTGATATAGTCTTTCTAATCAGCAAACTAAAGTGGCAATGGGCTGGTCGCGTTTGTCGAAGATCCGACAATTGTTGGAGCAGGCGATTGCTGGAGCGGAGACCGCGTCTCGGCAAACGTTTTGTGAGACGCCCTCCGGCTGGATGGTGTGACGATGGTGGCAGAAACTGGATGCGTGAAGCCGAAGACCGGGCTAGGTGGCGCTTTTTAGAGGACGCCTATGTCCAGCAGTGTACTGCCTCATGCTGTTGATGATGATAGCGTTGCAGATGTTTATGTTGATTGCTTTCCATCACGCGACACGCTCGCTCGTTTGCCTCCCTAGCCCATAAAAAAGGAAGACGCTGTCGCATCTGTTGTCAGTTGGATCGCATTCGTCATTGTTTGCAGAAAAATGATATCTCAAAAATAAAGGAACCAAAGCCACTACAATTTGAAACAGATGCATTCTTATAGTTACCGTAACCTTATTGCAAGTGTTGTCGGCCATTAAGAAATGTGTGGGGCCTATTTATTGTTCTTTTCCTGATAAATAAAACCCCTCCAATCCGCATTTCCTTTCCTGCCCCTTCCTTTCTTCTCTATCCTTTCCCTTCCTCTCCGCCAATCCACGGTCTGCCGTGCCAATGGATGCGTGGCTAGGGGCGAGTCTAGTCGCAAGCGTGCCGATCGTCCCAGGGTCGGGCTCCCCCGGGGACTATGGTGCCTTACATCAGCATGCAGGGCTCTGCTGGGGCTGACCTCCATCCTCCTCGTGGGAATCACTAAGACGAATTTAATATACCTAATTTGTCGAAAAATGACGGCGACGTGGTTCGCCACCCGTCACGTCCTGATTCTCACGAGGGCGAAAAGCGACCCATGACGAGCCGTTTGGCTGCGATGAATGGCAGCGGATGGAGCTTTGTGGTCTCTGCCAACCCCCTGCGGGGGATAGGCGTGAATATATAAAACGTAATCTGCAATCCCCAATCCGCCTGTCGAACACGGGAATTATATATGCTTATCATGCTTGTAATATATACAATAGTAAGGAAGTCCCGCCAATCCTACTTGAACAATCGTAACGGGTCTATTACCCCCAATAACTAGATGAGGGAATATTAAAAATCACATCTATAGGATAGACCAATGTCCGTCTAGTCAATATATCCATTTATTAAAAAATGTAACTTATTATATGTTATGTATGTCGACATAGAGAGGAAAGGTGACTGGTAAAAGAAATTTTCGTTGCGGATGTGGATTGAAGTGTCGGTAGGGGAAGATCAAGGAAAACATACCTTGACCAAATTGCCGAAGTTTTTAGGAAAGGGCAAGTCAAGAGTACGCTTAACCGGCGGGCTTGGATGAGGAGAGTAATCAGTGTGGAGGAAGCAAGGAAAGTATGTCGAGATCGTAGCAGATGGTGATCTGTGGTCTCTGCATACCCCTACGGGAAACAGGCGTGACAATATATATGTACGCATGTATGTTATTTAGTGAACTGGTTATTAAATACTAATAAACAGGTGACCGGTCATAGACTAGAGGTATTCTAGGTATGTATATAATAATTATTTTAATACACAAATACACTACATGCTAGGTCCATTCCACTTCCTCGTTATGTGGTCGCCATTTTGTATTTTTTTTGTTGACATATTCCCTGTGCGCAAAAAATTGTACCTTTCAAATTTTTCTCTTTAATATAATCATTATCTTCTTCATCATCATCAAGACAGTAGAGTTGGGCGGGTGGGCCTTCGCCCTTTTAGTTTGGTTTTCTCTCTCCAGTTCTTCACATCGATTGCTTTTACATCGTCATCGATTCCATCTAAGGTAAGACCTGCCGCGGTTTCTACGGCCGTCTGGTTTTCCGTCTAGTACTCTAGCCTGGTCCAGCCCAACAAAGGCTTCCAATTTGTTGGTTTTGATGACGTTCGGCTTATTGTACAGCTCATAAAGCTCGTTGTTGTAATGTGTACGCCTTCGCTCATTTTCCAACGCAGGACCAAAGATACGCCTTTATTTTCTTTTTTAAATCTTTATCTTACTGAGATAAAAAGGCTTAATCTGAGGGCTTATCTTAGTTGTTATAGAAGTACCTAGAATATCGCTATTCTATGATCAGACAATTGTATTAGGAGTCGTATGTAATTTTTTCGCCGTTGAGTTATAACCGCCATCTTGGATTTTGAAATAAAATTTGTGTATATTTTGCCTTGGTCCAATATGAATACGTCATAATTGCGAGAATAAACGTAATTATTATAATATTGTATATGAATGTAGTAATTTGTAGATAAAGCGGACCGTGAAATAATGATAGAGCGATTTCAAAGCAAATTGCGAGTTATTTGGCGTTTTGTACGCAAGATTATGTTACATTGCGTTTGTTGTTTCATTGCGTTCTGGATTATCATCAAAAATACAGGTATAACTGTACACTTCTGGAAATAAATAGGTTCCATCCCTACCCGGATGGCTGACCGTCAGCCACTGTGCGATTAATTTGCAGTTTTACCACCAGCAGTGTTCCCACGTGATTATAACATGGTGGTATTCAAGCAAAGCGCGTATGTGTTCGTCAAAGGCCGGAAACGTATGTGCAACGCCTCCTGCGTTGCGGATGCGGATGCGGATGTCCGACGGTGTGTGTTGGGTAGCGGCAATCGCTTACCAACATGTGACCCGCAGGCCCGTTTGCCTTTTCTACTTTAAAAAAAAATGGCGTCCTTCATAAATGAGTCGGACGTTACTTTGCGGAAATCCATTATTAAGATGGGCAGTCAGAATTTACTTAGCTAAGATCCACGAAAAATACACGTACCTGATAAACAAGTAATAAAAAAAAACTTTTGTATCATACTAAATATCTTATATAACAGATTTTTTCGTCTCATATAAAACTAAAATTAATTAATTAAATTTAATTAATGAGTTAATATTTGAAAAAAACTATTCCATATTTCAATAATGACTGAATCGGAAGGTCTTAGCACGGGCCTGACTTGTGAGACCCACTATGTTCCATACAACTTTGCCGACGTTTAAGGAAAGTGTCATTATGGGAGTGGGAATTGGAGGGGGAGGAGTAGAGGAAGGGGGGGGGTGTTGGGCCTCCGGAACTCGGCCGTTCACCGTACGAAGCGCGGTAGGTAAGCCACCACTCAGACGCCGGTGTGTGGTGCTACTCGTGCGAGCCGGCCCATTCATGCCACAGATAAATAATATGCCATTCTTGACAAAGTATTCGTCTGCAGCGTGGCTCTACCACTGTTAGATATTAAATGTTCTTTAGCCGAAGTTCAGTCTGGGCGAGATTCATTCTAATTCCAACCGCCGAAATCACCAAAATACGTATATAATAGTATGTTTTACATGCTTAAGCCGGATTCTATTTGCATTTGGAGCACGTGCTCCTAATGTGTGGATCGTGCTCGGTTTTGTAAGGCTTCCAGTAATCAGTAATTAAATACATATGTGTCACGTGGTGACTCAAGCTAGTCGCGGCTTCCAATAGCGCTGATATGTGTAACTGACATGATAAATAAGGTGTATTAAAAGTGGCTTTACGTTTAAAAAAATTACAGTAAACCCTCTGATAACGCGGTAGATCGGTTCTGCGTTGTAGGGAAACGCGTTGTACGAGGGATCACTGTAATGTATAATCAATGTTGCTAAAACTCAAAAGCTGGGAACAATAACTAAATAAAATAATTTAATTTTATAAAAATAAGATGTGCAGTAAAAGTTGATTATGGTCTGCCGAATCATTATAAATTTTTCACAGTATGTACAAATATATGACTTGGGAATTCCACGCGCTATACGAGGGAAAACATGTGTTATGCGAGGGACATGAAATCGCGTTATACAAAATCGCCTTATAGGAGGGTTTACTGTATAATGTTATTTTACTTAATAACCAAACATATGACAAGTCATAAAAATCAGTTTGCAGCTGTATTGGTACTGTCCTCTATAGTTCTTGAAGTTATGTATATAAGTCTTGATTATACATTGTAACTTTATATATATATTATATATATATATATATATATATATATATATATATATATATATATATATATATATATATATATATACGTATTTATCAAGTTGCGCTGCATCTTCTCTATTAGTGGTAGAGCCACGCTGCAGACGGATTCTTTGTCAAGAATGGCATATTATTTGTCTGTAGGGTGAATGGGCCGGCTCGCCCGGGGATGTACTACACTCCCGCTTTGTACGGTGAGCGGCCGAGTTCCGGAGGCCCAACATCCCCCTCCCCTCCCTCTACTCCTCCCCCTCACATTCCCACTCCCATTATGACACTTTCCTTAAAAGTCGGCAACGCTTCGATTCGAAAATCGGCCACGCATCCATTGGCACGACAGACCGTGGGTTGGCGGAGAGGAAGGGAAAAGGATACAGAAGAATGGAAAGAGAGGGCAAAGAAAAGATGGATTTAGACAGGATGATAGGGATATGATACTACTGCAACGGAAGACAAGGAGTGATACGGTAGTAGCTCGGGATGTCGGAGTCGCGTATCCGTGTACCAATACCATAACTAGCGGACAGGTGGCTAGGCAAAGATACTCCCTGACATAATAATAAATACAATATACATAAGTATAATACAATGTCTTTATTGCTTTCTTAGCAATTAACTATCAATTACTTAGTTCTATACGCCGTTATCGAGCTATATTGTAAAATACGCCACCAGAATTAGACAATATAACTGATAATATTATAATATAAAATGAAACAAAAATACAACTTCACTGTTTAGTATTGTCATATTACTTCGTATGTCATACGTTGTGTTTTGTCTTTTTCCTTCTCTCTCTTTCATGTGGTCTCCGTCGCGTTAACATCTCCAATATAACTGTCATAACGTTAAATTATTATTTGTGTTTTTTGTGAACATTTTAACAAAGTAAACCAGTGTACAGAGATTTCGTAATTTTCTTCAACATTATTTGGTCCTTCGAGCCGGAAAAAAAATTCACTAACGTAAATTGCCGGTAAAAGTCCGAAGTCTGAATCACGCTGTTCACTCAGGCGATACGTTTAGTGGCCAGTTAGTAATATAATTACTCCAAGTTCAATAACACACCCATACATTATATTACTAAAACGCCAGTTTGTAAACAATTAAGGGGTTTCATATTAAGATATTTTTAGAGGCATCTCAATACATCAATGATATTCGTCACAAAGCCCGTATGGCTGACCAAAAAAGTAAATGAATCTCCGTTAATTCTAACTTATTTCTATATTCTCTATACATATAAATACATAGATTTAAAGTCATACTTTACAAGGTATAATTCTTTTCTTTTCTTTGATGGTAATTATGAAGTTACAACTATTATGCCAGTGACAAGTAATATAAAATAATATCCAATCTTTTGAAATGTAACAAGTCAGCTTATCACGTTACGTCTTGATAAAATGGTGGCAAATTTATCAAAAACCTTCCATGAATATTTTTAGTTAACTTAAAAAGTTACGATACACGCATTTATTTCATATCACTTCACTTATACACCTTGATCGAACTGTATTGTATAATACGCCACCACAATTAAACAATATAACTGATAATAATATAAGATTATGAAAATGAAATAAAAACACAACGTCACTGGTGTTAGTTGGCGGGAAAAGTCCGTATGATCACTTTTAACGTCCGGTATTCATTCATAAGGTATATTAAAACTAAACTAAGTTATGATTATTTTTCGTTTTCTTTTGTCAATTACCTCTAACTATTACGCCAGTGTCAAGTAAAGTATAATATCATCAAGTATCTTGAAATGTTTTTCACGTTGTCATAAAATGGTGGCTATTCTATCAAAATCTTCTATGGACTTTTGCAGTCAACTAAAAAGTTACGATATACGCATTTATTTCATATCACTTTTTAATCGAACTATTTTGTAAAATACGCCATCATAATCAAAGAATATAATTGATAATAATATAAGATTACAAAAACGTAACTTATGTAATTTGGTGGAAAAATACCTAAGTCACGATTATAAATTAAAATTTTAAAAAATAAATTAAATAATAAATATTCTTACCGGCCAGTATGTGCCTTCAAGTAATGTGGGCGCGAATTTATTATCTGTGGCACGCTAACAGAATTCCAATCTACGTACTTATCATTTATTTACAATTTTTAAAGCGGTTTTGTCACGTACCGCGTGTAGCAAAGAAATGTTTGATCCTTTACCATCGACGTCGAGAATGTTTTGAAACAATGTAAGACTTGCCCATCGCCCATAAAATGAATCGCTTTGACAGTAATATAAAAAATTACAACTATTATTCTAAATGAAAATAGGAAATCGATCGATAAAGCTATTAATTAGATATATTAAAGATAAATGAAAATATTTAAAGAATTTTTTTTCATTTTAATAATTTTTTGGAAAAGCAAATTTCTGGTATTTTCAAGACAATTTTATTCGGCGCTTTAGTTCTAAATATAATATTTGTCTTGAACTGAACACTGAATAATAGCAAGTTATTCTTCGAAAAATAATATTAATTATTGTAAATAATATTAGATGTACAAATAAGTTTCCGCGGTTTGTCAAAAGATGGCCCCACCAGAAGGTTATGGAGAAATTGTCAGATGTAAAACGTAATATCCCAAGTTTAGTCATCTGGCAACACCATAACCTTAAAGTACTAGTGATTCCGTATCAGCATCACGTAATTTTTTTCGTGCAAAAATGTCAAGTTTTATTCCGAATAAGCATCATTTGCGGGAACTTTTGATTTACTTCTTTAATGTGAAAAAATCTGCAGCTGAGGCGCATCGATTGCTTCTAGAAGCATATGGTGAAGCTGCTTTAAGTGAGAGAAGTTGTCAGGAATGGTTTCAAAAGTTTAAGAACGGTGAGTTTGACGTTAAAGACAAAGAACGCAGTGGAAGGCCGAAAGTGTACGAAGACATGGAATTAGAAGTACTATTGGAGGAAGATTCGTCCCAAACGCAAAAAGAACTTGCACTTACTCTACAAGTGACTCAACAAGCAATTTCACATCGTTTAAAATCGTTAGGAATGATTCAAAAACAAGGAAATTGGGTTCCATATGAACTAAAGCCGAGAGACGTTGAACGCCGATTATGCATGAGTGAAATGCTGCTTGCCAGGAATAAAAAAAAGAGTTTTTTGCATCGTATAGTCACTGATGACGAAAAATGGATTCACTACGATAATCCAAAGAAGAGAAAGTCATGGGTTAAGCCCGGCGAACCATCAACATCGACAGCTAAGCCGAATATTCATGGAAAAAAACTCATGCTGTGTATTTGGTGGGATCAGCTTGGTGTCGTGTATTATGAATTGCTGAAACCAAGCGAAACCATTACTGGAGCTCTCTACCGAACACAATTGATGAGATTGAGTCGGGCACTTAAGGAAAAACGCGCCCATTACTACTCCAGACACGACAAAATTATTCTTTTACACGATAATGCTCGTCCACATGTTGCGGCGCCGGTAAAAACATACTTGGAAACACTCAACTGGGAAGTTTTACCCCACCCGCCGTATTCACCAGACTTAGCCCCTTCTGATTATCACCTGTTCCGGTCGATGGCACATGGTCTGTCTGAGCAGCGCTTCACATCATATGAAGACACCAAAAATTGGGTAGATTTGTGGATAGCGTCAAAAGATGAAGAGTTTTTTCGACGGGGTATCCGAATGTTGCCAGAAAGATGGGGAAAAGTAGTGGCAAATGATGGAAAATACTTTGAATAAAACGTAATGTACTTTTCCTTTACAATAAATTCCTAATTTTTTATAAAAAACTGCGGAAACTTATTTGTACACCTAATATTAAATGATAATAATTTTATATGTTAAATAATATAAAAAATTATATTAAATATTAATTATTTAAAAAAAAAGAGTTTTTTCACAGTATTTATTTTAATCAAATTATATTTGGGAACAATACTGATATAAATTGTATTTTTGATTTGCCGTTCATGTATTTTACATCTCAAATGGATATATGCTATAGCTATTATGGTCTAGCGGTATCAAGTAGTTTTTTCATTAACTCCAATAAGAAGTACAACTAATAAGCTATAATGCAAATGGAGAATCCAATTTAGTTTTTATTGATATAACTATCGTCTTTGCTAGTGTTTCTAAAAGTACTGGTGGTAACCTTCAGTACGTCATAATATTTAAGGAGGCTAAAAGAACCTTACTTTTTATTATTACCTCGTTTATACTTGGTCCACCTTTACGCAAAAATAATTTCGTTATGTATTATACACCTATGAAAAGTCCATGGTTTTGATTTTTTCTTTGTAGAAGGTTGAGATTAATGGGGCCGGTCATCTGCTAATAAAAAATCACTGCTATCCATAGGTTCTTCTAATGCTGATTAAAGTCATATGTATGCAGTTCTGTAACCGAAATGGCTAGCAGACAGTGACACAAATATGTAGAGTCTTCTACACCTGGGGATGTCTCGATGCTAGTTGGTAACATTCGTATACTTTCCTTTCAGGATTTCCATCGGAGCTGGTGTACCATGGGTCCGCGATGTGGGAGACGCTGTACGGCATCATGCTGGCGTTTCCGCTGGTGTGCTGGATCTTCATACCCGTTTACTATAGGCTGCACACCAACTCCGTTTATGAGTATCTGCAGGTACCTACTTTTATTTCATGGCGAAACAAAGGTGTGCTGACACAAGAATATGCCACACTAAAACACGTGAAACCTTTTTCAATTTCTACTATTAGTCCAAACTGTAAATAAATGGAGAGCATTGTTGTTAGTCTCGCTAAAACTCAAAACTAGCTCGACCGATTTGAGTAATATTTTTTTATTTACGAATTTGACAACCATCTCTCTCTCTATTGTGGCTGGATTTCGAAAGTGTGTTCGATTGTTTTCTTTGTAAAAGTTATTTCATTTTATTTATATACTCTTTAATTTTTTATTATAAGGTGTGAAAACCGAATTTTTGTGTTGATTCGCTGTTCTTTTCCCATCGTTGATGATTACTAGTCAGGCGTCATTTTGCGGAATTACATCATTATGTGGACAGTAAGAACTTTTACTTGGCTAAGATCCGCGACAAGCAAACAAAAGCATAATAAAATACTGGTGGAGCCACGCTGCAGACGCATACTTTGTCTGTACCATGACTGGACCAGTTAGCCCGGAGAAGTATCACACTCCCGCAGAAAATCGTGTGTAACGCGGTAGCTAAGATACCGCTTCGTCGAGTTAGCGATTGAGTTCCGGAGCCTGACCCCTCTTTTCCCTCCCCCCTCCCATAATAACACTTTCCTTAAAGGCCGGAAACGCTTCTGCACTGCCTATAGCAAAGCAGATGTCTATGGGCGGCGTTGATTGCTTTCCATCAGGTGATGCGCCTGCTCGTTTGCCTTCCTATCCCATTAAAAAAAGCAGAAAAATAATAATCGAAAAAGAAATAAAGTGTGTTCTTTAAAGAATGAAGGAAACTCTCCACCTCTCAACCACTATCAATAACACACAATACACACCACCACTCTCCCACCTTGCAGACGACACGTGTTTATCATCAACACGAGGTATCATTAGGTATAGTAGACTCTATGGAAGAAAGCCATAAAGACCTTTAAGTACACTTATGTTTCTGTTTTTGATCTTAGGCAAGTGAAAATTGTGACTGTCCACATAATTCCCCATCATTGACTAAAGGCGTGGGAGGGGGGTACCTTTTTTGACCTGTATTACATAGAATTCCTGGTAAATTGTGTGGTTGTCATTTCCCAGCTGCGGTTCGGCTCGAACTGGGTGCGGCGCATGGCGGCCGCGACATTCCTGGTGCGGCAGGTGCTCAACCTGGCGGTGACGGTGTACACCCCCACAGTGGCCCTCCACGCCGTGCTGGCGCTGCCCCACTGGGCCTCCGCCGCCGCTCTCACCGTTGTCGCCATTGTATTCAACCTGCTGGGAGGACTTGCGGCTGCTATCAGGTAATTGAGAACATTAAAAAATAAAGGATATATAATAGAGCGATGTGGAGTAAAATAAGGTGTCGTGACAAAAGTCATGTGGAACAGGGTGGCTCAAGAGAAAATCGAGTAGAAAAGTTTGGAAGAGGCCTTTGCCGATTGGCAACTAGATCTACAATTATAAACTCCAAATATTAGATTAGACTAGTTTCAGTTTATTTTATGCTTTATATAAAAATTTTAGAGTTTGTAATTAGACATATAAGTCAATTTAAATAAAATACTTTATTCACTCATATTTATTCACATAAAAAAAAAATTAAATCTAAAAAGTGCCATAAAATAATTTTCGCTTAGTGTATGCCAGGCGCTCTATTGGAGCACCTGGCTCTGGTTTTCAGCAAGAACCAATGTGTACTTAGTCCTTAGTCTTCTCTAAAAATATTTTATTTTAGAGAAGACGTAACATTTTTGTTAAATTATTTTATTATTATTATTATATAACGATTGTTACTTCTCGTGTGTCTTAGTGGTTTTTTAGAAAATAAAAGACTAACGATTAAAATGATTAGTATATACGTGTATAATTAGTGCTAACACATGTTTCTATCTATTTTTTATTTATAAGATCATAATATAAAAAAATATATTATTATTGGAGAAAAAAATATTTAATTGCGTATAACGCCATCTATCAATAATACCTTGAACTGTTTTAAATAAGCGTGAAGTTTCATTTGAGAAATAAACAGATTTGGAGTTAACAAATAAGGATAAATATAAACAGTTATTATTGTAATAGAATACAAATAACCTATAAACAACTCTGTCAAAGTTTAACTTTTTTATTAAGAACTGAATTAATAGTAAAATAATTAAAATATAATATTATGTTACAATTTAAGACCAGTGACAATTTTTAACGATAAAATAAGTGTGCTGGGAGGTTTTGGAATTGGATATTTATGGGGTGACTGAATGTTATGGTTTTTACAGAGCTGATGTCATCCAAACTTTGACAATGGTGATGGTAAGTGCTGCTTTCATCATCCAATCGACCATTCGAGCTGGTGGCCCCGGGAAGGTGATCAGTGACAACATACAAGGTGGCAGGCTGGAATTTTTCAAGTAAGTAAATCGAAAGACTTCCCGCTTTTTTAGATCAGTGACTGAGTTTTTATTTCATTTTTATAATCTTACCTTATTATGCGTTTTATTTTTTAATTCTGGTGGCTTATATACTCATTATAGTTTAGTTTAAGGTGTAGAAGTGAAATGAAATAAATGCGTGTATCATATATTTATAACTTGACTGCAAAAATTCATGCAAGTCTTTGTAGAATTGCCACCATATCATCAAGACCTATTGGAAAAACTGAATTTACATTTCAAGATACTTGATATTATTTTAATTGACACTGGCACATTAGTTATAACTAATTGCCATCAAAGAAGAATAAATAAATCTAAAGGAATTTTTCCGGAACTCAGCCTCTCACTGTATGAAGCGCGGTACCTAAGCTACCACTCAGACGTCGGTTTTCTGCGGGAGTGTGGTACTTCCCTAAATGAGTCGGCCCATTCATACTACAGACAAATATTATGCCATTCTTGACAAAGTATTCGTCTGCAGCGTGGCTCTACCACTTGCAAAAGATGATGATATGTAAAAAAAATGAAAAATAACGCCTGTGTTCTATTTCCAGGTTCACTGGCGACCCCACAGTTCGCGTCGACACCGCATCAGCTTTGATCGGGCAACTATTCATGTCCGTCTCCATCTACGGCTGCCAGCAGACCTTTGTTCAGCGGTACTGCTCGATGTCCAGCGAGGCTCGGGTCAGACGGACGCTCCTGGCCAACGTCCCCGCTGTATTCGTCCTGTTCAGCCTGTCATGGGTTGTTGGAATGGGGTTGTACGCTGTCTATAGGCACTGTGATCCCTTGCTCGCTGAAAGGATCGCCACTGCCGATGAAGTGCTGGCGTTTTATGTGCAGGACCAGTTTGCGTTCCTCCCAGGGATGCTTGGGCTGTTTTTAGGTAGTCTATTCAACGGGGCTTTAAGGTGAGTTTTTTTCTCTTTGACGTGAAACATCTTATCGCGGGGTATATGAGTGAAATCGTATACCGAGACATCGTCTCGATTTAGGCTACGCTCCCCTTCAGTCGACTCTATACAGGGTAACTTATACGTGGCTGTGGGCATACGGTAAACACCCAGACGTCATCAATGTATAACATCTACCAAGCGTCCTATGACGCTTCTTTTTTTTTTACGAAACCCTCTGAGTTGAGAAAAGTTTTTATTTGTCCTCTGTCATATAACCTGATAGAAAGCAATCAACGCCGCCCATAGAAATCCGCAGTACTATTGCAAAATCCTTTCGGACCGATGGTTCAGAAACACCTCTGAAAGTAGCTGATTACTCAGAGTGTTGCCGATCTGCTGTTTTCAATCCATCAGTTAGTTACATTGGAGTAGACAAGTACTTGAGATGGGACCACATCTTGGCAAGCGTAGTGTGGGACGCCTTCCGATTAGACGGATCGTCGATCTGTGCAGGGCGGTTGCCAGAAAATGGATTTCTTTTATGGGATAGGAGGGCCAGACATGGATGTATGTAGTTGAAGATAACCGTACTGCCCAGCACTGAACGGTCGCAGGCTGATAACCACTTCATGCGTTTAATCCAAGTTCGTTGTTACGATTTCTGCACGCAGGTGAGGTTGACGATTGCAGCGTCAAGTAGTTATCTCTAACTCTATCCCTTCCTTCCTTATTCTATATCTGTCGAATATTATTTAAAAGTTGTAAAATTACTTCCATTCCAGTTTCCTCGTGTCCAACGTGAACTCCCTATCGACTGTGACTTGGGAGGACTTCGTATCTGCGGCGCCTGCGTTTAAAGGCATCAGCGACAAACAGCAGCTCACCGTCATTAAGATCATTGGAATCATCTATGGTGAGTTATCTGCTTAGTAGTGGCTTAATTCCTCCCATATCCACAATTAAACACAGCGTGACCTGCCTGTACTCTCTTACGGTGCCGAAACCTGGACACTGATGTTCCGTCTCCTTCACAAGCTCAAAGTCGCTCAGTGGGCTATGCTCGGAGTTTCTCTGGTGGATAGAATTCGAAATGAAGCAATTCGCCGGAGAACCAGAGTCACCGACATTCCTCTTCAAATTAGCCGACTGAAGTGGCAATGGGCTGGACACGTTTGTCGGAGAACCGACAATCGTTGGACTAGACGAGTGCTGGAGTGGAAACCGCGCCTCGGCAAACGTAGTGTGGGACGCCCTCCCGCTAGATGGAACGACGATCTGCGCAAGGCGGCTGGCGGAGACTGGATGCGTTTAGCCGAAGATCGGACTAGGTGGCGCGCTTTGGGTGAGGCCTATGTCCAGCGGCGGATTACCGCGGGCTGATATTGATATTAAAAAACCAAGAGTTGTTGTCCTCAATCAAGATTTTAATCAAGATCAGAGATACTTGGTACATGGAGAGACTCCATGGTTTGTCTATCAGTGAGGCGCTGCGTCATTTTGCTTGAAACATGTGAGTGAAGTAAATGCAGGATGTTCTCTTGATATTGGCAGAAAATAATCAGTAAGCACGTTCACTGCTTCATTATTCCTTCGATTTATAACCTAATTCTGACATTCATACCTGTTTAAGGAGAATAACTTTATACTTCCAGCAATCCTTATCATGGCTCTGTCGCTGTGCGTGAGAATCGTTGGTGGTGTGGTGGAGGGTTCCTTGTTGGTTACGTCGGCTACTTCCGGTGCCTTGTTGGGCGTGTTCCTCCTCGCCGCCGTATTCCCCGTTGCGAACGGAAAGGGCGCGTTGTGCGGAATGATCGCCTCTCATTTCATCACCACGTGGATGGCGGCCGGTAGACTTCTCTACGTGAACGACAGTGTCGCAATGCTACCGCTGTCTGTTGAGGTGAGCTGGTGATACATTTTGAAGGCTCTCAGAAGAGCTCTCAGTTGGTACGTAACTTTGCAAGCCAAGAGCCAATTAAAATTCACATCGTGAAACCTATTTTTCTAAAATTCATTTTATCGTCAAATTATTTAATTACTAGATGACCCCGTGAAGTTTGTTTCGCCTACAATTTATTAAATTCCAACTAACTAAAATGATGTCTCCTGGTAGGCTCATCTTCTGATGGTATACTTTTCAAAATCGCCGATAGACGATAAAGTCGTCGCAAACGCCATCTATGGAAAGCAATTGGAAGTAAAAGTAGTTTCAAGATTTTAACCTTACCTGTATTATAGCGAACAAAATAGAAAAGGAATCATTCAAATCGGTCAAGCCGTTTTTTAGATATAGCGAGACAAACAAAATAACTCTCCATTTTTTATATATATAATTGGAGATTTTAAAATTATCTCTGGCAACACTGGTCACGAACATAGACGCGAATTACCATCATTTCTACCATCGAAGGTACATTATTAAGCACTGCAGAATTGCAAATACCTGGTAGCAGTGACTGAGGCATACCAAGGCTATCGGACAGGCGGCTAGGCATCACTAGAATGAATGACATGACGAAAATAAACCGAATTGGAAAATGTCTTCATATGTTTGTTATTTTTATTATATAATTATTTTTAATATACAAATACGTCAACATTACCCTCGTTTTCCTATTGGCAGAGTCACGATGCGGACGAATACTTTGTCAAGAATGGCATATTATTTGTCTGTAGCTTGAATTGGGCTTGCCCGGGGAAGTACCACACTCTCGCAGAAAACCGCCGTCCGGAGTGGTAGCTTAGCTACCGCGCTTCGTACGGTGAGCAGTCGAGTTCCGGAGGACCAACATCGGGGACCAACTCCTCTCCCTCCCACTCCCACTCCCATAATGACACTTTCCTTAAAGGTTGGCAACACTTCCGCACGGCCTATGGCGCTGCGGAAGTCTATGGGCGGCGTCGATTGTTTTCCATTAGGTTACACGCCTGCTCGTTTGCCTTCCTATCCCATAAAAAAAAAACGAAACCAGCGACTGTAGACGGCTGATTTGGCTTTTGTAATGCGTCTCCGAGCGTTATGAAGTCGAGTGCCGATGGTGTAAAAAAATACGTGCTCCTCTAAATTGAGGATAAATCTTTATTTTCAGAAATGTCCCAACGCAACGGCGAGCTTGTTCAACCCCAAACCCTTGCCCGTGGACATCAACCAGACCATCATACACCAGACGCCGTTGTTACAAACACTGAACATCACACATCACCCCGTGGAAGACGCTGAATCGATCGTGTGAGTAACTGCCTCCTCAGTTATCATCATCAGCAGCCTGCGCAGTCCACTGCTGGACATTGGCCTCCCCCATGGAGCGCCACTTAGCCCGATTTTCGGCTCCACGCATCCAGTTTCTGCCAGCCGCCCTGCGCTGATCGTCGCACCATCTAGCCGGGGGGCGTCCCACACTACATTTACCGAGACGCGGTCTCCACTCCAGCACTCGTCTTCCCCAACGATCGTCGGATCTCCGACAGACGTGACCAGCCCATTGCCACTTTAGTTTGCTAATTCGGAAGGCAATGTCGGTGACTTTAGTTCTCTGGCGGATTTCTTCATTCCGAATTATATCTACCAGAGAAACTCCGAGCATAGCTCTCTGAGCTACTCTGAGCTTGTGAAGCAGACGGACTGTCAGTCAGCTACTTCAGTTTGCTCCTTCGGAAGAATATGTCGGTGACTTTGTTTTCCTGACTTATAAGATTTTTTTTGTACTTTTACAGCTCATCTGCTCTGTTGAGGATGTATTCAGTCTCCTATATGTGGTACGCCGTGATTGGAACCCTCACATGCGTGGTCTTCGGTGTAGTGATAGGCTTGATCACCGGCACCGAGAAGGACGCTTTCGACGAAAGGCTCCTGCATCCGTTGGTGGCGAAAATCGCTCGAAAGCTACCTGGACGCAAACGTACATTCACTAGTGATAAAAACGAAAAGACTGCGGAGGAAAAGGACATTTCTGACAGGACCGAAGAAACAGTGGTGGAAGAAGGAAAGCCGGCTGTTCTACCTGTGTTCACAACGAACGGTGGTGGATTCATTGAGACGTATGATGTTCACAGATCCCCTACAGCGATGAGAACGAGGTTGTGATAAACTGAGCCCATGGTGATGTGTGTGAAACCTTCGTCTTTTTGATGGAAGGTCTTGGTGATGATTTTAACGGTGTGAAAACATTGAATTGTTTGTGAAGTGACATTTTGTAAAGTGTAAAAGTTTTCGTCCACTCGATATATTGTAAATAAGAATACAAAGGAAAATCTTATGGAACCTATTTTGAAATTATAATCTCAGCTCCAGCCTATAGGCTGTAGTCTATTGTTAGGCACGTGTCTTGAGTAGATAAATCTGGTGACCTATTTATCGACATCAAATAATTTTTTTAATTGTTGTATTCAATAAAGAAAGAAGATAATGTATTATAGTATATTTAGTTTTGATAGATAATGTCGTATAATGAATTTCCATAAAGTAAGAGAAAATGGAAGAAGAGAGAAGAGTATATATTTTCGTATTCATATTGCATCCGTTATTTTTTGGACTCTGTTTCTATACAACTCCACCTAAATAATATTGTTGTTATTTACGTTTTTATAAACCATTCTATTGATCTGTTGTATAGTGACTATTAATTATTAATTATTTTCATGTAATTAATAATTAACAATATAAATTAGTTGATAAACACATTTTATTTTAATAATTAAGTATTTTTATACGACTGAATAACACTACTTAATATAGTGTTGTTAATGTGTACAAAAGTTGATATATATAGTTACTATTAATAAAATAAAGTAAAATTATGTTATTAAAATGATATAAATATTTAAAATGTATTTTGTATTGTATTTATTAATATTTGTATTAATAACATGTTCAACAGTTTTCGAATACTTTTGATTTATTTCGAAATCTGTGATATATTTTTTTAATTTCACTTTTTTAAGTATAAACCAAGCATGTAATGAGTAGTATTGAATAATTTATTTTAAAAAAATCACGACAAAAATATACTACCATATTTTCATTCTATGCGATATTATTGCATCATGGAGAATGGTAACGCTCGACATATATCTTTGAAATATATTATTGCCATGGTATTTGCTATGTGATATTTACCAGTATTAGTTTATTACGTAATGTACAGAATATACTTTGTACAAAATTAGGTATAAGACAATAATAGTAATAATAAGGAAATAAAAACATAAAAAATATTTTTTTTTCTTTTCTTTGATGACAATTAGTTATAACTACTATGCCAGTGTCAAGTAAAATAAAAAAAACATCAAATCTCTTGAAATGTAACAAAAAAATAAACATTTTTTTTCTTTTATTTGATGGCAATTAGTTATAACTACTATGCCAGTGTCAAGTAAAATAAAAAAAACATCAAATCTCTTGAAATGTAACAAAAAAATAAACATTTTTTTTCTTTTATTTGATGGCAATTAGTTATAACTACTATGCCAGTGTCAAGTAAAATAAAAAAAACATCAAATCTCTTGAAATGTAACAAAAAAATAAACATTTTTTTTCTTTTATTTGATGGCAATTAGTTATAACTACTATGCCAGTGTCAAGTAAAATAAAAAAAACATCAAATCTCTTGAAATGTAACAAAAAATAAACATTTTTTTTTCTTTTATTTGATGGCAATTAGTTATAACTACTATGCCAGTGTCAAGTAAAATAAAAAAAACATCAAATCTCTTGAAATGTAACAAAAAAATTAAAATTTTTTTTCTTTTCTTTGATGGCAATTACTATTATGTACTTGACACTGGCATAATAGCTGTTATGCCAGTGTCAAGTAAAATACAATAATATCAAAACTTTCGAAATATAACTAGTCAGCTTGTCATGTTACGTCTTGATAAAATGGTGGACTTCCTACCAAAACCTTCTATGGACTTTTTCAGTGAACTTAAAAAGTCAGTATACACACATTTATTTCATATCACTTCACTTATGTGCCTTAATCGAACTATTATATATATTGTATAATACGCCACCACAATTAAACGATATAACTGATAATAATATAAGATTATGAAAATTAAATAAAAACACAACGTCACTGATGTAAGTTGGCGGGAAAAGTCCCAAAAATAAAAATTTTCTTTGTATCATTTTATTGTATCATTCAAGTATTATAGTTTAAAAGCAAAGGTTCAAAAAGAGCTATAGATAAATTATTAAATATAAAATCTTACAGACTATTGTTCCCTCAGACCCAATTAAAGGTCGGCAACACTTCTGCGTCCTGCCTGTGCTCTCTTACGTTGCCGAAACGTGGACACTGACGGTCCGTCTCCTTGACAAGCTTAAAGTCGCTCAGAAGGCTTGGAGTTTCTCTGGTGGATAGAATTCGCCGTAAAACCAGAGTCACCGAAATAGCTCTTCAAATTAGCAGACTGAAGTGGCAATTTGTTGAACAGGTTTGTCGGAGAACCGACAATCGTTGGAGTAGACGAGTGCTGGAGTGGAGACTCGGCGAATGTAGTATGGGATGCCTAGATGGAGCGACAATCTGCGCAAGGCGGCTGGCAGAGACTGAACACATGTAGCCGAAGATCGGGCTAGGTGGCGCGCCTTGAGTGAGGCCTATGTGCAGCAGTGGACTGCCGCGCGCTGATATTGATATTGAAAGAAAAAAAGAAGGCGGACCCTACAATCAGATTATTTAATAATTACCCAGGAGAGAGAGAGAGAGAGAGAATGGTAAAAAGTAGGAAGCAGGAAATATAAATCTTTTAAGATTGCGAGGAGAATTTCGCGTTTGTTTACAGTTTTACCGGCTGCGAACATTGTCCCATCTAAATTATTTTGCGATGCTTGCTATTTAAGGTCCCATTTTAAAAGCGCGCCTCGCTGTAGGTTATCCATAAATTGACACATCCCCAATCCGACAAAAATAAACATTTACTCCATTTATTATTATAATTTTACATATTCATCATCGTCTACGTGTGTCCTACCTATACTGTCTTACGGCGCCGAAACGTGGACGCTGATAGTCCGTCTGCTCAGAGTCGCTCAGAGAGCTATGCTCGGAGTTTCTCTGGTAGGTATATTTCGGAATGAACAAATCCGCCAGAGAACTAAAGTCACCGACCTAGCCTTTAGAATTAGCAAGTTAAAGTGGCAATGGGCTGGTCACGTTTGTCGGAGATCCGACAATCGTTGGAGCAGACGAGTGCTGGAGTGGAGACCGCGTCTCGGTAAACGCAGGGCGGCTGGCAGAAACTGGATGCGTGTAGCCAAAGATCAGCCTGGGTGGCTTTTTAGGGGGGTGGCCTATGTCCAGCAGTGGATTGCCGCAGGCTGTTGATGATGATCATCGTCTATCTAGAAATATATTGTATGATTTGGGATACACGACCTCAATATATGGATGGTGGCGTTTGCAAATTGCAACTCAGCACAGTCTACGAATCGATAATGTACAAATTTTAACTTAATGTTTAATAATACTCCAAAAGGGTTTTCTCCTTTTACTTACACACTACGCCACCCCCACTAGCATCCCACATGACATGTTTTTTGGTCCTTCGAGCCGGATATTATATATCAGTCTTAAAGACCTTTTCTAAATTAGGAGGGTAACTCCAGTTACCACAGACAGGCGTAACACTTTAAAACACAACCTTTAACAATACATATGGGAACTTGATCGTTAGTCAATATCCTACTTAAAAATCATATATTATATACGATTCGTATGAAAAGTAGGATATCATAGTTGCGATGGATTTGTCTTGAGAAAATTTTCATTTTTATACTTTAATATTTCATTATTGTATTGTTACTGGTACATACCTATACTATAATCTGTTTTCGAATTACTGTAGTATAGCGATCTGTAGTATAGCGATCTATTTCGTCGATCTGGTTACAGTGTTTCTTGATAATTAATGTGATAATATTTGGCCAAAGATATATGTATATGATTAGAAGAAAAACTGTTTCTTTCTTGACCGCAGAAGTCTATATAAAACGCTTGCTTACCTTGTCCTTACCCTATAAGTGTAATAATGATATAAAAATCAATAAATCCTAATATTATTCGCAAAAATGATTGTCACCCTATACTAATAGACGGGGCCCTTCCGCACCCGCATCCATTTAAACTCAAAACCTTAGAAGGGCTGGTAATAAAACTTGGCCGGTGACGTCACGGGTGCCGCTTCTTATGTAAATCCGCGCCGGGGGACACTTGCTCCCGGAGCGGCCAATTTGCGTTTCAATGAGCGCGGATCCATTGGCGCACGCGTATTTTGATACCGGCGGAACTAGATATACTTTTTATAGATAACACTTTGGTGTATTCACGCGCGAATTTCTAATTCCGTTTCGAGCGTACTATATTGATTTTGCCTGACATGCTTTACTTCTGTAGCCATGGCTAAATGCGATGCAAGTAAATTAAATTTTGTTAACCATACAAATACCTAAATAAAATAATTCAAATTTACTGACTTGAAATAGAAAATAAATAATATACATATTATACATTCTACTGCTGGTCAAAGTTCTCTTTTTATAGGACGAGAAAAAAAATGTAAGACTCATATTCAAAATCAGCTTTACGATACATTTATATTCACGCCTATCTCCCGTAGGGGTTGGCAGAGACCACAGAACTCCTGTTTCCTCCACACATTCATCTTCCTCTCACATTCATCGTAGCAAAACGGCTCTTCGATAGTCGCCCTCGTGGGAATCAGGACGTGACGGGTGGCGAACCACGTCGCTGTCATTTTTTTAACAAATTAGGTATTTTTTACGATACCTATGTGACTATAAACAGACACACACGCACATACAAATAACTCGGAATATCTATTTATTATAAAGACGAAATAACTTATTTCAAAGTCTACTTATGTGCACGATTCCTTACATAATATACACCAGTTCCTTTTCAATCTTTTTGCTTGCCTTTCTGTTTGTATGTTGGCCCAGGTTGATCTTGAAAACGTATATATATTGAGTGAAACTATATTTTACCCTGTTAATATACATACATATGTTGTCTATGTATTGTGACTTTTTAGGTTGACTGAAATAGTCCGTAGAAGGTTTTGATAGAATAGCCATCATTTTATAAAGACGTAACGTGACAAGATGACTAGTTATATTTCGAGAGATTTGATATTATCGTATTTTACTTGACACTGACATAATAGTTACAACTATTTTTCATCAAAGAAAAGAAATATTGCTCGAGTGAAGAATAGAAGTTGTCATGTAAAGTGAGTATATGTATGCGCGTGTTTCACCCTGTGCGTGTGTGTGTGTTATGTTTCCTAGTAATGTAAGACCTTTTGTTCTAGTATTTTAAATGTTTTTTTTAAATAGCTTTTCTTAGCACTTCTTTTGTTAGTGTGGAAATTTGGAAGTGACATTTGACGTTATACATTAGATGAAACGGCAAACCACGAACGCAACAGCCAAATTAATATCCCGCCTTATTTTCTCGAGCCGTAGTTTTGTGGCTGATGTAATTTGTCTTCAAACAAATGGGACCTGCTCAGCCAGTCGGCATTTACTTGCTGACAGAGACAAAACGCTGAAGGCTTTCACATTGCGCATTATCATTAAGACACATTCATTGTCTATGGTTGCGCTAGTGACAAAGTTAATATATTATCTGTATAGTTTGACTATGCACTTTTTGTTCAAATATTTATTTTGAAGATATAAATGGAGTAAATAACTGAATATATATATATATATATATATATATATATATATATATATATATATATATATATATATATATATATATATATATATATATATATATATATATATATATATATATATATATTCCATTTATATAGTTTCACTTTAATGGATAAATTCACACGATTTGGAACCGGCTTCTTTATTCGAATGGATGTATGTGTATGAACGTGTGTGTCCGTATCAATATCGTCACTGTGGTCCGCGATCTGACCGCGTTGGTTCTTGCTGAAAACCATCGCCAGGTGCTCCAATAGAACGCCTGGCATATGCTATATATGGCATATACCATTTTGTGACAATTTTTAGATTTAAATATTTTTGTTTATTTGTATAATATTATTCGGGATTTAATTTTAGTATTAAGTTATTATAAGTTGTAATTTTATGGATAGTTTTGCAGCCAACCGACCCTCGTCTATTCTTATTATATTAGTATAAAAGATACTTCTACAATGTGATGTACTTCTTAAATTCTATTATATATTCATTTATTTAAATATAGCTAATGCGACTATAATACTCGTTTAGAAAGAAGGTCGTTAGCTGGCTGTTGAATTTGAATGAGAGATAACCGAAGAAGCTGCTCTTCGAAATTATAATTTTAATAGTGGTAGAGCCACACTGCAGACGAATAATTTGTCAAGAATGGCATAATATTATATTTGTCTGTAGCATGAATGTCGGCGGCGTTGATTGCTTTCCATCAGCTGACACGTTTGCTCGTTTGCCTTTCTATCCCACAAAACAAAAAAAAGATAACACAAACACACACACACACACATGCATACATACATATCTTTAATAATTTATTATCTAACTCAATTAATTTTTTTTATCATTAGAGTTTTTTAATTTTTTTTCTCTACATTTTTAATATTTGTATTGCTACATTGTATTATTAATTAGCTACTACTACAACTAGAGAAGAGCTTAGTTTCCCACAACACAGGACACCCAGCCGTGGAATCTAGGGTCCTATACATACATACATAGGGACATAGGTGAAATTTTGAAAATAAATGGATTTTTATTATTACTATTAATAATTCATTCATTCGTTCATTCATGAATAATTCCAGTTCGTTATATAAATGGGCAATTTATCAATTATATATCAATTTCCCTGTTTGCGCCGGTGTTACTTGCTAAATGCTTTGGCAGGGAACTTATGAATATTTGAATATTCAAGCAAATTGTGTATGTCAGTGGTTCTCAAAGGTTTTTGGACGCGACCCCCGTAAATCGCCTATGTGGTTGTTTCAAAATGGAACTATGTGTATAACCAACTTTATTTAATGCGACTATTATACAATAATTTATTCATAAACTGCGTTATCTTAAAACTAAATATAATGGCATCGATACATTTACGTCCATTTTTCCATATACGACTTTTTAGCAATAACTCAAATGAAAGTGTATGCTCTTACGATATATGTATGCGCGTATATGCTCTTACATTTAATAGTGGCAGAGCAACGTTGTAGATGAAATCTTTGTCAAGAATGGCATATTATTTGTGTGTAGCATGAATGGGCCGGCTCGCCCGGGGAAGTACCACACTCCGCAGAAAACCGGCGTATAAATGGTAGCTTAGCTACCGCGGTTCGTCCGGTGAACAGTTGAGTTCCAGAGGCCCAACCCATAATAATAACACTTTCCTTAAAGGCCGGAAACGCTTCTGTAGTGCCTATTGTACTACGGATGTTTGGGGGTGGCGTTGATTGCTTTCCATCAGGTGACACGTCTGCTCGTTTGCCTTCCTATCTCATAAAACAAAAAAAAATAATTTCTTGTGACGGCGTTATAATGGTTAGAAAGAAGCCAAAGCCCAAGCCGTTCGTAGCATAATCACGATTAAGGCAGTCTGGCATTCTGTGTTCCTTTGTTCATTCCTGGCCATTCCTGTTGTTGGTATTATAAAATAAGCACATATGAGCAAAGCTTTTTTTTAACTTCAAATTATTTGTTGCTGTACATTGTGATTTTCTTGTGTTCCTCGCGGAAAATGTGCAATTCATAACCGACAGTTTGAGAAACGCTGGAATAACTTTCACAATTCACCCCCGTCACACCTCAACGTGTGAGCAGGGAATTTAATAAACATAATTATAGCGCGTGAATGTGGGTAATCACCTGGTGGAATTCATAACTTCATTTCTTCTCTCGTAACTTGATGTTTTATTATATTTTTGTACATACATACATACATATAGTCACGTCTGTCTCCCTGTAGGGTTAGGCAGAGACCACAGATCTCCATCCGCTACGATCCCGACATACCTTCCTTGCTTCCTTCACACTCAGCCATCTTTTCATCCAGCCTTCCTCTCACATTCCTCGTAGCGACACGGTTCTCGCCCTCGTGGGAATCAGGACGTGAAGGGTGGCGAACCACGTCGGCGTCATTTCTAAAGGAATTAGGTGTATTCAAATTCGTCAAAGTGAATCCCACGAGTCACAAGGGATGATGGAGGTCAGCCCCAGCAGAGTCCGATCCCGGGACGGTCGGCACGCTTGCGACTAAGCTCGCCCCTAGCCATGTATCCTTTGGCACGGCTGACCGTGGATTGGCGGAGAGGATTAAGGATAGATAAGAAAGGAAGGCAGGGGAAAGAAAAGATGGATTTAGACAGAATGATAGGGATATGATACTATCGCAACGGAAGACGAGGAGTGATACGGTAGGAGCTCGGGAGGCCGGGGTCGCGTACCCGTATACCAATACCATAAACACCGCACAGGCGGCTAGGCAAAGATACTACCTGATTTATACTTTTGTGGAGAAACAAAAAAAAATCTTTTTTTAGTACAGGGTGTCTGTTGCCAGAACTAGGTTATAGGTAGAACAAACTGTAAACACATGCTTACTGATTATTTTCTCACAATATTAAGAGAACACCCTGTATTTACTTCACGCACATGGTTTCAACAAGATGGCGCCATGCATCACACTGCTAAAGAATTAGAATAGAAATAGATTTTAATCTAACAAGTGTCATAAAATGGTTCTTGCTCAGCATATGCCGGGCGTTCAATTGGAGCACCCGGCGCTGGTTTTCAGCAAGAACCAACGTGGTCAGATCGCGGACCACAGTGAATCGGCGTTGGTTGCTTTCCATCAGGTGACACGCCTGCTCGTTTGCCTTCACATCTCATAAAAAAAATCGATAATATTTTATAATAATATTTTTGCCAGGTGGAGAAGTGGTAGTGTGTGTTTGGTGTTGTGTATAGTAGTTGGTTGGTGGAGAGTTGCTGACGCCACTTCATCCAGCAGGAAAACACACATTAATAATTTTCTATTGTGGTTTGCTCGTCGCGGATCTTAGCTAAGTAAAAGTTTTGACTGTCCACATGATAATATTTATTTAATAAGGAGAACTATGGTTTATTGTATAATTTTAAAAACGATGACGCTCGTTTGAATCCGGGGAACGCGACGAAATAATAATGGTTGCAAATTGCTCAGATATTTTCCTGTAAAAGAAGACGCGAAGTAACCTAACTTTGTCATCCTTTGGGAGACGTTAGATATTAATTTTCATAAATTTCGGAATGATATAGTAGTCCGTGTGAAATTCATCGCGTTTACAGAAGAAAAATATTTGTTCTTCTTTCGAATTCCCACATACCCTAGGTACCTTTAAAGTAGTATTATAATATTTTTTAAGGACGTCGAGCATGGGATAAATGTAAACCTGTAAATAAAGAACGGTGCCAAAACGTGGATACTGACGGTCCGTCTCCTTGACAAGCTCAAAGTCGCTGAGAGGGCTATATTCGGAGTTTCTCTGGTAGATAGAATTCGAAATGAAGAAATCCGCCGAAGAAACAGAGTCACCGATATAGCTCTTCAAGTTAGCAGACTCAAGTGGCAATGGGCTGGATTCGTTTGTCGGAGAACCGACATTCGTTGGAGTAGACGAGTGCTGGAGTGGAGACCGCAACTCGGTAAACGTAGTGTTGGATGATGGAGATGCTAGATGGAGCGACGATCTGCGCAAGGCTGCTGGCAGAGACTGGACGCGTGTAGCCGAAGATCGGGCTAGGTGGCGTGCCTATATCCAGCAGTGGACCTGCCGCGGGTAATATTGATATTGATATACTCTATGCGATTATTCTCACCTGTTATATTTTTCACCTCTCTGAACATGGTCTTTTGTAATTTTATTACGTTATTCCAAAGTTCGCGACAGATCGACACCAGCTCATTTCTATACAAATCAGACCTGAACGTACTAACAGCTTGGCTCTATAGACAGGTTTCCTTTGACTTCTTTGTTTCTCTAAATTTTGTTTTACCTTTAAAAATAATCCCTTTTAAAATATTACGCAAAGATAAAAACACGCAATAATGTAAAGTAGTAAATAATGTAAAGTACCTTAGTGTAAAGCAGTCTCATAAATATCCCACTCGAGCCCATTTCAGCGGATTATCATGCGTCTGTTACCCCACGCCGTAAAGAGATCACAATTAAGCGTTCGGACGAACAATTATTTTTATAACCGAGGATAAAATGGTGAAATTTCAAGAATGATATTTTAAAACACCCTATTGTTTTCAATGATGAATGATGCTTGCTAAGAACAGATGCGCAAAAGGGAATGTATATTTCTGAGAATGTATAAATCTGGCCCCTACTGAATTTCGGTTTTAATACACGAAATCGAAGAGGCTAACAATGACTTTTATAATATAAGAATTATAAATATTAAAATAGATTTGCTTCAGCACAGCAACAATATCTATATAAACCAAAAAAATTAAATTATAATTACAGAAAAATAATAATGTGTGTTTTTTAACTGGAAGAAAAAGACATAAAATTTAAATATTAAAATAGATTTGCTCCAGCATAGCAACAATATCTTTATTAACCAAAAAAATGAGATTATCCTAAAAAAATTATTAAAATTATGAAAAGTTCTTTCAATTGTTCACATATGAACAGTTGAAAGAACTTTTCATAATTTTAATAACTTTTATTTAGCTAAGATCTGCGACAAGCAAACAAAAACAGCAAAATAGTAATGTGTGTTTTTTAACTGGAAGAAAAAGACATAAAATTTAAATATTAAAATAGATTTGCTCCAGCATAGCAACAATGTCTTTATTAACCAAAAAATGACATTATCCTAAAACAATTATTAAAATTATGAAAAGTTCTTTCAATTGTTCACATATGAACAGTTGAAAGAACTTTTGATAATTTTAATAACTTTTATTTAGCTAAAGATCTGCGACAAGCAAACAAAAACAGAAAAATAATAGTGTGTGCTTTTTTAAACTGGAATAAGTGGATTTATGAGGAACTTAATGGAGGAACCATTATGTCTTCCCCTACAGGAAACAGGTGTAACAATATGTATGTATATATTTAAAAAAAAAGTTGCTTCAAGCCTTTCAAATTGTTAAATGCATTGGATGCACATGAACTTCAATGGAACTCAGTCCTTAAGCTTTTAACACATTTGTTACATTTGATCAAACAGATCACAGATCTATTTTAGTAGAAATATGACTTGCCTATTCTTATAGAAGACACATTTGTGGATCGTAGGTTATATATATATATATATATATATATATATATATATATATATATATATATATATATATATATATATAATATAAATAAATAGTGATTAAAGTAAAATTAATATATGAGTTATACAATGAAACGTAAGAATAAATTAATATCATTTTGAAGAATTTTATTTCAAGAAAAAAAAAACCCCTAAAGATCGTGGGTGTCGCCGTGAGCAGTACGGTAGGCACACCACAGTACCTTCAGCGATATTTCCGAACTGATACGACATTCACACCTTGAGAAAACAAGCCTACACATTATTAATGGAGTCAGGCGTTACTTTGCGGAAATCCATCGCTATATGGACAGTCAAAAGTTTTACTTAGCTAAGATCCGCGACAAGCAAAACAATTGCAGAAAATTAACAATGTGTGTTTTTCCTGTTGGGTTTAGTGGATTTATTTGGAACTTAAACCAAAAACTTACCGAACTCACTTTTCGGTTGTCTTCCGTAGAGTCTACTATACCTGAAGATGCCTCGTGTTGGGGCGAAACACGTGTCGTGTACAAGATGGAAAAGTGATAATGTGTGTTTGGCATTGTGTATAGTGGTTGGTGGGTGGAGAGTTGATGGCCGATTTTCGGTAAGTTTTTGGTTTAAGTTCCAAATAAATCCACTAAACCCAACGGAAAAACACACATTGTTAATTTTCTGTTATTGTTTTGCTTGTCGCGGATCTTAGCTAAGTAAAACTTTTGACTGTCCATAAAGCCTACACATGTCTTAAAGGCCGGCAGCGGCTTGAAACGGCCTGCGGTGCTTAAAAAAGGTAAGTTTTTTATAATTCATGAAAAAGAAAGTTGAACCCTTTTGCAATCAAGACAATCACATTAAAAATGAAAAGGTCTGCAAGCTATAGAAAGGTCTGACCGATAATAAAAACGGATTGGGCGTGATAATGCCCCTTACTGCGCGTCTGCCTTGTCACAGGGCAGGTAAGTACAGCAGACCTTCAAGTGTTTCGGAAGACAAATGCAATGTGAATAATAGAGTCACCAAAGTTATGTGGACAGTCAAAAGTTTTACTTAGCTAAGATCCGCGACAAGCAAAACAATAACAGAAGCAAACCGAAAAGTTTTCTTTTACTCTACTGAAAACAAAGAACTCTCTACGAAGACAACTTTTCGGTTGTCTTCCGTAGAGTCTGCTATACCTGAAAATGCCTCGTGTTGGGGCGAAACACGTATCGTTTACAAGGTGGAAAAGTGGTAATGTGTGTTTGGTGTTGTGTAGAGTGGTCGGTGGGTGGAGAATTGATGGCCGATTTACGGTAAGTTTTTGGTCTAAGTTCCAAATAAATCCACTTCATTCAGCAGAAAAAACACACATTATTAATTTTCTGTTATTGTTTTGTTTGTTGCGGATTTTAGCTTAGTAAAATTTTTGACTGTTCACATAGTGATGGGTTTCCGCAAAGTAACGCTTGACTTCACGCTTCACTTCAGTAAGAAATTAATATGCCGAGATCCACGGATATTGATAAGGAAATTCAATATTGCCGAGAAAACTAGCAAACACAAAATACAGAGATATTAAACCGAAAATGACACATGTCAAATGTCTGAGATATCGCTTCTTTCACCATCTTTTATCGACTTTACCTCCTCCAATTTCGCAACTTGCCCAAAATAGACGTTTTATCCCACCACCTGGATGGACTGCGATCCAGTACAGTGTGTTATTACTGAAATTTTATTCCACCACAGTATGGAATCAGCATACTTCAGCTGTCTTTCCGAACCGATACGACATTGGAAACTTCAAAAATTAAGCCTAATTTTATCTCAAAGGCTGGCAACGCATTTTCAATGACTGGAGTGTTACAGATGGTGTGGACGTTGATTGCTTTCCGTCAGACGCCACGCTTGCTCGTGTCCTCCAAAACAATCTGGCCAACTGTTAGCAAATCGAATCACAATCAATGAAAATGCAAAAAACGTTTTGTGTGTTTTATACACAAAATACTACTTTTGACAATGCAAAAGATGCATTTTTAGCTTCAACATAAAGCGTTCATAAAATTTCAACATAAAATTCATCAATATATCAGAGTCTATTCTTTAATCTTACAACTATAAATAAAAAAATGTAAAGGTGAAAAAATAACTCTGTAAGGAATTAAAAAACAGTATACAAATTAGAAAAAAAATAGCAGATGTTGGTGGTTGCAATACATATCTGCCACTTAATATGGTAAGGGATAGATTAATCATGGAAAGCGAGAGAACAAGGAAAGAAGAAGAAAAAGCAATGACGAATTATTAATGGAGTCAGGCGTTACTTTGCGGAAATCCATCACTATATGGACACTCAAAAGTTTTACTTAGCTAAGATCCGCGACAAGCAAAACAATAACAGAAAATTAATAATGTTCCAAATAAATCCACTAAACCCAACGGAAAAACACACATTATTAATTTTCTGTTATTGTTTTGCTTGTCGCGGATCTTAGCTAAGCAAAACTTTTGACTGTCCATATAATGACGAATTAATAAAAGTAAATTCATCTAACTCCATATGAAGTGGTCCTACTGCGGTTTGCTTTACTGTGTAATGGACAGATGCTAGCTGCTATGCTAGGGGATGTGTGGCATTAAAAATAAATGGGTTCTGTAAAAACACGTACGTACTTTCATTTATAAGTCACGTTAATGCAATTTTTATTGTATAATAATAATAATAAATAAATAATAGAAATAAAATAAAATATATATAAATATGAGTATTTGAAAAATTTCATCCCCACCACCTGGAGGAGTGGCGATCTACTACGGTGCGTTTCTCTCGCAACTTCTTTCCACGCACCACCAGTTTATGGAATCAGCTACCCTCGGCGGTCTTTCCGAACTGTTACGACATTGGAAGCTTCAAAAAACAAGCCTATACATACCTAAAAGGCCGGCAACGCTTCCGTGACTCCTGCGGTGTCGCGGTTGCCCGTGGGCGGCGTTGATTGCTTTCCATCAGGCGACACGCTTGCTCGTTTGCCCTCCTATCCCATAAAAAAAAAAATTACTTACCGCTAATCGGCATTTTCCGCGTTCGCAAGTTCTGTGCAAAGAGTTCAGAGATCCGATTGCTAGACTTCTCATCGTTTTCCTCTTGCCTTCGTATTATTTCTTTCTGAATCTCCTACTGTTCAAATTTTATCCTAAGGTAGGCAATGCATACATATCATGACGCCCGTTTCTCGTATCTCCATCTGCTATGATCTCGGCACACTATCTTTGGTTCATCTTTATAGTGGTAGAGCCACGCTGCAGACGAATGAATATTTTGTCAAGAATGGCATATTATTTGTCTGTAGCATGAATATGCCGGCACGCCCGGGGAAGTACCACACTCCCGCAGAAAACCGGCGTTTGAGTGGTAGCTTAGCTCTTGCGCTTCGTCCGGGGAGCGGTTGAGTTTCCGGAGTAACCCTCCTTCTACGCTAAGCTATATAAAATTATGCCATTCTTGACAAAGTATTCGTCTGCAGCGTAGCTCTACCACTATGAACTTTTAAACAGAGGCTTCTTTCTTCTAATAAAACGAGTTTTTCCTTCTGTATCATTATCCATTGAACCCACGTTACCCAGTAGCAGAAGTAGAAGTACTAGTAGTAGAAGGTTACTGAAGAGGACAGCAATATATCTCTGTCAGAGAAATTAATATTTGCTTTCGAATATTAACTGGAACTTGAGCGTCTTGTATATTAATGGTCCGTTTCGAACCGTAGCCGTCCGGATTATGTTGATAGTCTCAATAAATCTCCGTCGGCAGACAACTACAAATACAGACGGAATCCATTTGAATGAGTAAATTGGTAAGCCTACATAAATTAATATTAATTGCTTTGAGTATTTATAATCTCATAGCTGTATTATATGTCTACTTCCACACACATAAGACTACCGACTATTCATGACAAAATCAATGTCGTCACTGTGGTCCGCGATCTGACCACGTTGGTTCTTGCTGAAAACCAGCGCCGGGTGCTCCAATAGAACGCCCGGCATATGCTGAGCAAGAACCATTTTATGACACTCGTTACATTAAAATTATTTTCTTTTTGTTTTGTGTATTTTTTTGTATATATAATACTATTAAGGATTTAATTTTAGTTATTGTAAAAAAACGGTGTCATAAATAAAGTTTTTTTATTTCTATTTCTAGCGGTATTCCATATCGATACGAAGTTGGAACCTTCGAAAAACAAGCCTGCATGTTTTTCCAAGGTCGATAATGCTTCTGCATTATCTATGGGTGGTTTTGTTCGCTTTTTTTTATGATGATTATTTTAAGTTAGTCAATGTAGTTGTAGTTGTAGTAGTTTATAGACAGCGCTGGTTTCTCACTATCAGATGTCCAGGTTGTTCGTTTGCCTATCTCATCTCCTCTATAAAAAGACATACATAAGCTTATTAATGAAGTCAGGCGTTACTTTGCGTAAATCCATCACTATATGGACAGTCAAAAGTTTTGCTTAGCTAAGATCCGCGACAAGCAAAACAATAACAGAAAATTAATAATGTGTGTTTTTCCGTTGGGTTAAGTGGATTTATTTGAAACTTAAACCAAAAACTTACCGAAAATCGGCCATCAATTCTCCACCCACCAACCACTATACACAACACCAAACACACATTATCACTTTTCGGAACTCTACGGAAGACTTTTCGGTTGTCTTCCATAGAGTCTACTATACCTCGAGATGCCTCGTGTTGGGGCGAGACACGTGTCGTTTACAAGATGGAAAAGTGATAATCTGTGTTTGGTGGGTGGATAATTGATGGCCGATTTTCGTTAAGTTTTTGGTTTAAGTTCCAAATAAATCCACTTAACCCAACGGAAAAACACACATTATTAATTTTCTGTTATTGTTTTGTTTGTCGCGGATCTTAGCTAAGTAAAACTTTTGACTGTCCATATAGTGATGGATTTCCGCAAAGTAACGCCTGACTCCATTAATAATATATCAAAACATTAAAATAAATAAAATTCTTTTGAAGTGATTACCACTTTTTCATCTTGTAAACGACACGTGTTTCGCCCCAACACGAGGCATCTTCAGGTATAGTAGACTCTACGGAAGACTCTACTTTTCGGTTGTCTTCCGTAGAATCTAAAACTAAAAAAAACGTAAAAAGCATTTGACTGTCCATATAACGTTTTGATATATTTTAATTTTCGAACGGGATTTGATTGTTTAGTGTCAGGTACTAATCATTATGGCAAGCTGTTGTAGGTATATTAATTATTACAATTTGGGTAACCTTTATTGGCAACTTTATATTGCCGTCATTCCAGATATATTGGCATCGTTTTAATTAATGCGACAGAAGCCCAGAGTTAATTTGATCGTTAATATTAATTAATGTTTACGTACATTTAATTAGGATTTTGGATGTCGGGGGAAAAAGTTCTTTGATGTTTTTTTTTTGCGTCGACAATTAAATATAAATAAACAATAATTTGTTTATAAAAATATCGGAGGCAGTCAGGAGGACTGCAGAGAGAAGTGAAAACTTAAAAATGTGTTTTGAAATTTCAAACTAATTGTAATATTAAATGCTGCTATTACTACAGCATGTTGCTGACGCGACTCACAAAACTTTATATCCATGAAGCGTCCAACGCACACACATACAATCGGGTACGTAGGCAGCTGCGCGCACATTAACTGTGTTTAAAGTATGTATAGCTATACTCTATACTCATAGCTATAGATATACCTTTAGTATTAACATGTTGCTGACGCGAGCCCATAGATTTTTTCCGTACACAGAGTCGTGTACGATGTCGAGTCGTGTGCTATAGAAATTTTCACTTCAATAAAAATATATAACTACAAAATATAGACATCTACAGCTATGCTTTTATTATCACCGCTCACAAGTATACGTATAGTTTCCAAGATGAGCAAAACATCGTTATTCAAATGCCTTACTGACCAAAGATATGTTGTATACAAATTGTAAAGTTATATCTGTGCGCTACCAGCTCGAAACAATTAGGCCACACTAAAAACCAGCGCTGTGAGTTGCGGCGGCTTCTTGCTGAGTGTGAACCTATTCGTAATTCATATTATCTTTTATACATAGTATAATAAACGATATTTATCAGACATTTTATTTTATATGTATATTCTTCATTTACTGATTTATCATCATCATCAATACCTGGCTATAATAAATTTTTTAATAAATATTTCCAGTCGGATCTTAGTTTGGGTTTTTCTCTCCAGACCCACACACCGATGGCCTTTAAGTCGTCCTCGACTTTAACCATCCATGAAGCGTCCATCTAGCCATCTGAGCTTAAGCCTTCCGCGGCTTCTAAAACCATCTGGTTTGCCGTCGAGTAGGCGTTGGGTACTCTAGCCTCGTCCATCCGTCGTACGACGTGCCCAGCACATCGAACGCATCCAGTTTTGATGGTTTTAATAACGTTCGGCTCATTGTACAGCTCGTATGAGCTGTTACTGATTTGTGGGTCCACCTGAGGGACGCTCGCTCCTACGCAAAATCCTCCTGTCGCGGTCAGCGACAGACCCAACGAAGTCATTAAAAGAAGCCCAAAAACCGCTAAGAACAGCGGCTTCTAGTACCGGAAGGTGGGACTCTTCGAATTGCTGCGCAAGCAGTGGTGTTCATCCCCGAAGCTGAATCCTACACCCCCCTGTGGGTGTGGATGTCCCCGTATATATATGTGTGTATAAATTATTTCTTGCTTTTATAAATAGTTTATAGTTTTTAGATTATAAATAGTTTATAATTTGTTAGATTTTCCTAGTGCGAAGGATCCAATTAAAAGTTTGTTCGTCGTCGATATACGAGTATGTAGTTTTGTTCTGTCATTTTTAATTTACAGACTTGTTTTTCCCGTTCGTCGCACGGTTCCAGTCGCCACTTGTTTCAAACAAGTTTCAGGTTGAGGTTTTATTTTGTTATTTATAATGTTTGTTATTACGTCTTTATATTCATCATACAAATTTTTTTTTCTTTGTTTTCATTTTGAAATAAGAGTAATTCTAAAAACCTTTGTGTTTCAATTTGTAAGGGGTAGTATCTTAACTGAGAAGTAATGCAACAGGAGTCTGAATTTATACTGTTGTGTTTACATAACGGACCTATTATATACATGGCGGGAAAGAAGAGTGCGGGGTGCAGGAGACGCGGTTGCGCCTGCACGTGCGCAGCAACAAAGCGCGTTCCGCGAATGCGAAGTACCAAAGCGCGTTCCGCAAATGCGGAGTATCAAAGCGCGTTGCGAGAATTAGTTCCCGAAGTATAGTATTCTGTAGTGTTTTGTAGCTACAAATTCATATTGAACTTCATCATTGGATTATTCCTTTTATTGACTGGAATAGATTTGTTGGCTTTGAGATTTTCACAACTTCGGTTTCCAATAATGCACTGGGATACTGATGATGGCCATTATTCGGGGATGAAGGCTACTTCCTAATGTATTGTACTTGGTGTTGACATATCGCGTGACATTCCATTCTTTCAGTACCGGAACGTTCAGTTCCGGTGTTATTTGGATGGAAAAGCTAAACTGGCTTCCAAAAAACTTGGGGTACTGTAGCGTGCCTGCCGTACTGCTTACGACAACACCCGGAATCTTTAGGGAGCTTCTTCAAATAAAATTCTTCAATACGATACTAATATAGTCTTGCGATTCATTGTATATTAAACATTATTATTAACACTTTTCATTTTACATTTGATGATGATGATCATGTGCCGAACGGGTGACGTATCTATCTCCAAGAGACGTCAGTCGATCCGTTTTGAGTCGCTGCGCTAACAAAGTTAGTTTTTTTTAGTCTGTCATTGTAATGTGTTTTCGCTAAGTAACCCCTGACTCAATCTATTATCATAAATTAGCTAGAAATATGTACGCTTGTTTTTCAAAGGTTCCATTGGCGTATCGGTTCGGAAACACCGCTAGAAGTAGCCTTTTTCCACGCATCACTATATGTGGAACCACCACATTATTTTTATTGGATAGGAAGGCAAACGAGCAGGCGTGTCATCTGATGGAAAGCAATCAACGCCGCCCATAGACAACCGCAGCGCCGTAGGCAGTGCGGAAGCGTTGCCGAACTTTGAGGAACGTGTCACTATAGGAGTGGGAGGGGTAGTGGGGAGGGGGAGTGGGGAGGGGGAGTGGGAGTGGGGAGGGGGAGGGTGTTGAGCCTCCGGACTCACCGCTGACTGTAGGAAGCGCGATAGTTAAGCTACCACTCCGATATTCTGCTGGAGTGTGGTACTTCCCCGGACCATTCGTGCTACAGACAAATCATTTGTCTGCAGCGTGGCTCTACCATTATAAATGATGATGACAGTGATGTGTGGAAAAAAAATTCTTGTAAAAAAGCGATGCACTAGATCGCCATTCATCCAGATGGTGGAGATGAAACTTTTCCTTGTAGCAAGTTGTGTGTTAGTGGAATTCGACGGTGGGAATCATTCCAAACAATTCCACGGAACACTGCCCATGGTAAGTTCCGTAAAATATACTGAGAGGCGAAATGTCTGTCTTATACCTTGCCGTTTTCAATTGTGGCAGACAACACAATGGATTGTTATACAAAGTTTATAAACTTTCTGTTTATTGTTCTCAGCGTTCGTTTGAAGCATTAATTTCAAGTGACAGCGAATTATGGCACGATCGAATTGAGGGTACCCATTCCGCACGTTACCAGTGTCGCTTTGGTGATAAACACGGTGTTTCACGGAGACTAATGTGAGTAATTAACGATTAGGGTTGTGAACGTGTTAAAGAAATACATGTGTTTTAATTTCCCATTTGTAATTTACAAATTAGTTGAGAAAAACACTTGAGAGAACGCTCATTCGTTTCTATTGTAAACGTTATATTCTTAGATTTTTTCAGCCAACTTACATAAGTGTCGTTTTTTTTATGGGATAGGAAGGCGAACGAGCAGGCGTGTCACCTGATCGAAAGCAATCAACGCCGCCCATAGACATTCGCAGTGCCATAGGCAGTGCGAACGCGTTGCCGTTCTTACAGGAAAGTATCATTATGGAAGGGGAAGGCAAGGGGAGGGGCGAGTGTGGAGGGGGAAGGACCGTACGAAGCGCGATAGCTAAGCTACCACTCAGACAGAGAGATTTTCTACGGGTATGTGGTACTTCCCCAGTCGAACCGGCCCATTTACGCTACAGACAAATAATATGCCATTCTTGACAAAGTATTCGTCTGCAGCGTGGCTCTACCGCTAGTTAAATTTATATCCTTATTTTTTAATCAGTTATTATTTAATTGTGTTTGCGTATTGTAAAATATAGTTTGATTAAAGCGTATAATGCGTGATATGAAATAAATGCGCGTTTCGTGACTTTAAGTCGACTAAAATAGAAGGTTTTGGTAGAATGGCCATAATTTTATCAAGACAACGTGACAAGTTGACTATATAAAATTTTTAAAAAAAATATTTTGTCCCATAATTGCTTAATACGACGCTCTCGTCGTATTAGGCGACAATGGGAAAAAATAACTTAAATTTCTACGGGGTGGTCTTCTTCCATTTTCGAAAACTCACCGTTGTTAACACTATTTTAAATTTTTAAAAAGAAATTAAAATCGAGCATCTATTGGCCCAACCCACTGTAATAGGAGTGACTACGGCTCAACGACTTAATTAGCTGGGCCACGTTGAGAGGATGAGGCGTAAGATCTGTTCGGAGGCAAAGATCCATTCTGGGTCGCTGCGCCAACAAAGTTAGTTAAGTTAGTTTTTTTTTAATTTTTAAAGGTACCGCAGAAGGATGCATTTCTAAAGCCGACACGGCACTTCCATAGCGCGAGACTAGATGTATAGTCTAATCTAAACTGGTATAGGCACACATGTGTGACAGGAGTGATCCGAAAATTAATTTAGAACGTGTGACAGTAATCCGTGAAGCCGCGGCACTCCAGTGGAAATAAATTACACGGTGTCTGACGAACCGTCCTAGCTGCAGGGGAGCGAGTTATTCCACGGAGATTCAACGAATGAGTTGATAATTTTATTTTCTGTTTTTCAATATAAAACCCACAGTATATAGAATAGAATAGAATAGAAAAACTTTATTTATGACGCCTTTATTTTTACAATAACTATAATAAAATTAAATCCTTAATAATATTCTATATATATACAAATAAATACACAAATCTTATATTATAATAATTTTAATCTAACAAGTGTCATAAAATGGTTCTTGCTCAGCGTATGCCTGCGCACTATTGGAGCACCTGGCGCTGGTTTTCAGCAAGAACCAACGTCGTCAGATCGCAAACCACATAAATATCATATGCTAACACATAAATTATTGAAAAATTCTGGACTGATTTACATTTTAAGTATGATGACTTGGTAGTTATATAAAAAAAATTAAAGTCCTAAATCCTGAATTAATATTTGCAAAAACTATATAAACATCAAGTGTCACCCACTACAAGTTTAAAAAAAAATATATTTGAACTTGAATGGATGAATAAAAAATATATACTTTACTAACGATTGAAAAGTTGAACAAGATATTTATTTATTTATGGACCATCAACAGGAGTTACATACAAGTGAAAGCAGATAAATCAAATAATTATACAAAGACTTAAATGTTAGATTTGCTTGGTGTTCACAATCCTATCATTTTGAGAGACCAATTTCCAGCAATATTAGATGATTAAGAATCTGTTAATGGAACAAAAAACGAACCAATTATATAAGAACACAAATTAAGAAAAACATCACGTTTTCCTAAAGTGAAAGAATTTACTCGTTGTCGACAATCCCACTAGTTTGAGAAACTAATTTCCACCAATAGTAGACGATGAAGAATATTTTAATAGAACAAAAAACGAACCATGTAAGAACACAAATTAAAAAAAAACACACTTTCCTAAAGTGGGAGAATTTGCTGTCGTCGACAATCCTATCACTTTGGAAGAGAATAACTTAATACTATCGATAGTCGATAATGACGAAGAGAAAATACGAACAAGCTATCAAAGATTACAAATTAAAAGAGAAAAATTTCAAATTGACTTATCATGTTCTTAAAAAGCCAATAAACCGAAAGGAAAGCAACCGAAAAATATAATGAAATAATCCTGCCGTAATCTCACGCTTGTGTTGGGCAGATAATGATGTCGCAGAGAAATTTAGATGTGGTGCCATTCATAGGAGGAGGCGATTCTTCCAATTTTCTTTGAATTTCTATTATTTTTATAGTGCTCAATACTTGACCTAATTAGAGAGAGAGAAGAAGAGAGAAGTAAACTAGAAAATAACGTAAATAATAGATCAGCAAAACAATTATCATTACCCATGGATACCAATATCCTCAACCACCCTACAGAACCAAGAGGTCTGTTCGTTTTAATATATTAAAAGTTTATTTTTCTTTCCTATTAGCTACTGTGTATTTTTGTGTCACAAATAGATATATATTTATATTATTTTCTATTCTTTAATATTATATATACAAAGAAATGTGAAGAAGGTCGAGAGTGCCAATCAGCCTAATCATGATAGACGTAAATAAAACAAAACTTCTATAGCCACGTTACACGACTCTGGGCAGGGAAACAATCTATGGGTTCGCGTTAGCAACATGCTAATGCTTAAAGTATATCTATATATAGCTATGAGTATAGTTACAGACATACTTTAAACACAGTTAATGTGCGTGCAGCTACCTACGTACACGCATCACGCCAACATATTGTATAATATACCTTTTGTATTTGTGTGCGTTGGACGCTTCAAGACTTTATCCTCACACGTGAGGATGATAGCTACAGATATGCTGCTATTACTACAGCATGCTGTAATAGCGGCATATTTGTAGCTATCATCCTCACGTGATATAATATTAGTGATGTGTACATCTATACAAATTAAGTTTAATTTTTTACTTGGAGAGTTCTTTATGGGTATACTTTGCGTTGTTCTTTATATTGTTTTAATTTGATTATTTCAATCGTTATGTACTGTTATTAATGGAGTCAGGCGTTACTTTGCGGAAATCCATCACTATATGGACAGTCAAAAGTTTTACTTAGCTAAGATCCGCGACAAGCAAAACAATAACAGAAAATTAACAATGTGTGTTTTTCCGTTGGGTTTAGTGGATTTATTTGGAACTTAAACCAAAAACTTACCGAAAATCGGCCATCAACTCTCCACCCACCAACCACTATACACAACGCCAAACACACACTATCACTTTTCCATCTTGTACACGACACGTGTTTCGCCCCAACACGAGGCATCCTCAGGTATAGTAGACTCTACGGAAGACAACCGAAAAGTGTTTTCGGTTGTCTTGTAATATTTTTCGAATATATGCATAACATGAAAAACTTTTGAAAACGTGACGAGTTTTTCGACTTAAAGTCAATTTTAATACAGACTCAAGTAGGAACGCCACCGCTTTTCACTTAGCCCGCGTGCCATTGCCACGACTGGACGCAAATGGTTTGTAGAAGGTTCTTATAATATCATTTTCTTTCTAATGAGATCTAATAATTTTCGTTTGTCTTAAATTATAAGCGGTATATCATGATTGCTCATTCATTAAAATAAATTAGCCGTAAAGAGTACCTACTTCACTTTCAACTACCTCCAGCTTCGGGATGTAAAAAGCTCCATCCTTCCCTCTCCCAACTTCATCCTCCATTGTGGCTTGTTGGATTCACTTTGACGAATTTCAATAAACGTATTTTTTTAATAAAATGACGGCGACGTGGTTCGCCACCCGTCACGTCTTCATTCACACGAGGGCGAGAAGCGACTAACGGAGAACCGTTTCGCTACGATGAATGTGAGAGGAAGTGTGGATGAAAAGATGGATGAGTGTGGATGAAGTAAGGAAGGTGTGCTGGGATCGTAGCGGAATGTGATCTGTGGTCTCTGCCTACCCTTACGGGAAACAGGCGTGACGATATCTATGTATCAATGTATACATACATATATAAAATAAGATATAATATAGATGTAAGGGGGTATATTTGCTTATAATAACAAAAGAGAATGTAATTATTAAGGGGTATAATCATTTAACGGATCAAGTCGTGATATAAAAGACCATGTTACCATTTATCGTACATATACGTACATTGAGAATGTAAAATCCTTCGTTCGATAGTAGCTTGTATGCAATGCAATTCGTTTACGAGACAATAGAATTGAAAACCGAAACATTGGATAAGATCATTGGATGTAACAGGAAAGGTTGGATTGAATTCTGTTATACTCGCGGGTACCCGGAATGACCTTGGCTTTTTAAGAATTTGTTCACTGTTTAATATAGAACCTTTATTTTCAGAATTTTACATAAATAAAATAAATAAATGAAAAAAAAACTATTTATTGCCGAAAACCTAACAAATTGAAATAAGTGACGAACAATCAAAAATTATAAATTTCCAGCAAAAGGCAATATAAGCTATAGCTGATTAAAGACCAAAGTCTCAAAGAGCGCTGGTTTTCAGCCATTGCTTACTGCTCAAGATGTAGAAGGGATATGAGAGCCATATTGTCGCTTTAATGAACAACAAATAAAAAAAAACTATAATAAAACTGGAATTAAAAATTGAAGTTAATTAAGTATTAATTTATATTATTGTTATTAAAGGAGTCAGGCGTTACTTTGCGGAAATCCATCACTATATGGACAGTTAAAAGTTTAACTTAGCTAAGATCCGCGACAAGCAAAACAATAACCATTCATCGCAGTGAAACGGCTCTCCATTGGTCGCTTCTCGCCCTCGTGACAATCATACTTTTTACCCCCACAGAAAAAAATGACTAGGTGATATCGTCGAAACGGCTTATCAATTTGTTAGGGAAGAAAACGAAGCTCAATGGTCTTTTATTGTATGAGTCACGGCACCATCATGTTGAAATCACGTGCGTGAAAGGAAGGCAGGGATGTTCTCTCAATATCGGCATTCTCTCAAAATAATCAGCATGCATTTACTGATTATTCGGCCTATAATGATTAATGGAGTCAGGCGTTACTTTGCGGAAATCCATTACTATGGGAACAGTTAGAACTTTTACTTAGCTAAGATCCGCGACAAGCAAACAAAAATAGAACATTAATAATGTGTGAACTTAAACTCAGTCATACTTAAAAAACGGTCGTCTGCAACTCTCCACCTTCAAACCACTATCAAAAACACCGAACACATATCACCACTTTTCCACACTGCACACGACACGTGTTTCGCCTCAACACGAGACATCATCAGGTATAGTAGACTCTATGGAAGACAACCATGAACCAAACGCGTTTGGTGTTGTTGATAGTGTTTAGGAGGTGGAGAGTTGCTGACGGCTGTTTTTCGGTAAGATTTAATTTAAGTTCCCCGTGAATCCACTTCTTCCAGTAGAAAACACACATTATTATTTTTCTGTTATTGTTTGCTTGTCGCGGATCTTAGCTAAGTAGAAGTTCTTACTGTTCAAATCGATCTATAATCTAACTCCACAGTCGGACAACCTACATGCATAAGTATAAAATATAACTTTTGGCTGTAAAAACCGAGGCTTAAATTAATTTCATTCTCTTTAATATTGAGATAATAAAATCCAAACTTTACGATCTATTGTCAGCGATGTGATTTTTCTCTAGTAAGATAAATTTTATCTTATGTTCCTTCGCTCATATCAACTTTTTTTATAAATTGTGTATAAGTTTTGTTTATTTTGAAGCATTATTTCACGCTGTCAGAACTTTACAAGGCACAAGTCAGGCCGCACATGGAATACTGCTTTTATCAGCTGGGGCACCTCAGTATCAGCTTCTTCCCCTTGATCGAATCCAACGTCGGGCTATTCGTAGTATCGATGACCAAGATCTCACCGAACGGCTAGATCCTTTGGAACTGCGGAGGGATATCTCATTTCTCAGTATCTTTTATCGTTTTTTACCATGGGGAGTGCTCCGAGGAATTGTTCGGGATAATTCCGGCCGCGGAATACTTCTACCGCACTACTCGCCACAAGAAAAAGTTTCATCCCCACCATCTGGATGAGTGGCAATCCAGTTCAGTGAGCTTTTCCAGAAACTTCTTTCAGCGCACCCCTACCCTGTGTAACCAGCTGCCTTCAGCGTTGTTGCCGATTCAATACGACATTGGAACCTTCAAAAAACAAGCATACACTTTTCTTGGCTACTAAAGGCCGACAACGCTTCTGCACTGCCTATGGCGCTGCGGATACGCCTGCTCGTTTGCTTTCCTATCCCATAAAAAAAGGTTTCCAGTAACTAAACGAAATTTAGTCATGAAAACAAATATAGCGTGAAAATGAAGTAAAAGTAACTCAATGAATGATCTGATTGTCTTAGTGGTGAAGTTATCATTCGGAGTGAATGATCACTGTTTCTATTCCTGTCTTTTTCCTTTGGCGCTAAAACCCAGTCTGGTTCTTGACTTCCTCTAAAATTTCTCTCCAGCCATCTCTTTTTAGGGCGCCGCGCTTCGAATCTGTTTTATTTCTTACGATAGCCGGGTCTGGAGAGCAGTCCTTCCAACGCTTCCTGGGTACACCGCGTGGTCTTTTTTGCTGGGGTGTCCAGTTAGCAATGACTTTAGATGGTCTAAAATCAGCCGTTCTCTCGACGTTTCCAGCCCATCGCAGTTTTTCGCCTTGCAAAGTCGAACAAGGGTTTCGTTGGCTTAATAGGCCCTGATGGCGATTTAGTTCGTGGTTCATACGGATGCGGTATACTTCATCACTTTTCCTTACCGGTTCGAAGATTTTTTGCAGTGTTTTCCGCTCGGAAAGCGGCAATCTCGATCTCCCATTTTTGAGAAAGTGTCCAAGTTTCGGATCCATATGTTACAACACGCATGCAAATGCTTTCGATTCCCGTATTCGGTTTAATATGTATTCCAGTACGTGTACAGGCCTACTCTAAGGCCGCTTCTCTCTCTACTTCACGACGTCCAAAGGCCGCTTTGTTAGAGTATAACGACTTAGTATAATTGAGATGACATTCTCATCTTGTTAACAATAGTCGTTTTTAATTTTTATGGCCCGATAAAAGAAGTCGTTAGTTTGTCTTGTATTCATCAGCTAAGTGGTAACGGTGGGTTATGGTGCAATAACCAATAACTGCCATTATGTGTTGTTGACAAGAGCTAATCGTTTTCCAATAAAGGGCGCAGCTTTATACGTTTCTTTGTAATAAGATCGTAAAATAACTTTATAGAGCTTAATTGTTTCTATATTGCCACGAATTGGATAAAGCTTGTGGGACATTTTGGAATACTGATAGTATGTGGACAGTTAGTACTTTTATTTAGCTAAGATCCGCGACAAGCAAAAAACAATAGCAAATTAATAATGTGTGTTTTACTGCTGGATGAAGTGGATTTACAGGGAACTTAAACTAAATCTTAGCGAAAAACGGCCGTCGACGACCAATTGGCTCAGTGGCGGGGCCCTCCGCCTACCGAGTCAATGGTCGCTGGTTCGATCCCCGCATCGGAATAAATATATGTATGGATTTATAAATATTTATTCCGAGTCTGGTGGGGCTGACCTCCATCCTCCCTTAAGGCTCGTGGGATTCACTAAAAGAGAATTTAATATACATAATTTGCTGAAAATGACGGCGACGTGGTTCGTCACCCGTCACGTCCTGATTCTCACGAGGGCGAGAAGCGACCAATTGAGAGCCGTCTCGCTGCGATGAATGGTAGCGGATGAAGCTCTGTGGTTTCTGCAAACCCGTGCGGGGGATAGGCGTGAAAATATATATAAAAAAACGGGCGTCAGCGACTCTCCACCTACCAACCACTATAGACTCCACCACACACACACTACCACTTTTCCACCTTGCAAACGACACGTGTTTCGCCTCAACACGAGGCATCATCAGGTATAGTAGACTCTACGGAAGACAACCGTTAAGTAACGCTTGACTCCATTAATTATACTGATAGTAGATAATTAACTTTATTGGCGCAGCGATTCAAAATGGATCTTGGCCTCCGAACAGATTTAACACCACCGTGCCCTGTCGTGCGCCATCTCTTGCCAGTTGCAGATTTGAAGGTTGCGCAAGTCATCCTCGATCATGTCTCTTCAGCTGTACCTGGGGCGCCCCACAGGACGTCGTCCAGTTGGTCGACCCATATACACTATCTTGACTGTACGATCCTCCCCATCAACTCAACGTGTCCCAGCCGACGAATTCGGTGAATCACTTCCTATTATATTGAGTTGGGCCATCAGATACTCGATTTCGGCATTTTTTCGATTTCGCCAACTGCCATCATCACTTTTGGGTGGGCCCAGGATCTTTCGGAAGACTTTTCGTTCTGCAACTAGAACTTTCTTCCCTTCCTTTAGCGTTAGTGTCCAAGCATTACAACCATAGGTTGGAATAGGCCGAATAATCGCCGGAGTTTCGTCTTTATACTGAGAAGCTTGGACACCAACACCCTGTGAAGAGCTGAGCTGCGCCGCAAGGTGTTTTGTATGCGGATGTCGATTTCGTCCTCTCGACTGTATATGAAGGGGATGCTTTTTGAAACGATAAATTAAAACTCATACCGCAAAATGCATACAAATATATATGGACATAGTCATAGTATGTGTATTAGGCTAGTGACCTGTGTGATAAAATTGTAAGCTGTATACATATGTAACTTTGTGGAGTCGAAATAAATGATTATTATAATTATTATTACACACACACACGCACACATTCGCACAGATACAGATTTCTATCTATAATAATTTATTATCTAACTAAATACATTTTTTTATTATCGCTAGTGATTTTTAATAATTTTTCTCTCTACCGTTTTGATTCGTTTATGGGATAGGAAAGCAAACGAGCAGAGAGGTATTGTAAAAAAAGTGTCTTGAATAAAGTTATCTATTTCTATAAAATAAAATACCTTGAGACGTTTTCGTATCTCTGACAAGTCCATCAATATAAGTTCGAAGCAGAAAGGATGGAGGGCCGTACTTGACGTCTTCGCGTCGGGCCAACTAAAGCAAATATTTCAAAGGAATTCCTCTAATGCTCCACTTGTCTGTCTTTTATCTCGTAGACAAAAGAATTTCCCAGCGAAATACGTAAACGATCTAGAATGTCTGTTAATTCGCCCTTTATCTCGGAGTCGGGGAAGAATTTAAAATTGCGAACGTTTTTTCTTTTAGTAATATTAATTTATCCAAACTGTTTTAACATGAAAAATTTTAATAAATAAATTTTGTTAAAAAATGGCAAATATTATATATGAAAAAGGGTTTCATCATCAGTTTTAACTTATACGTATAACGTAAGTATAACGTAAGTTTTATGCATGTTATTTATTTTACGATGTGATATTACTTTCAGTTGTACAATAAAGAATACAATATACAAATAGACATTCATATTATCACGCCCGTTGGCCACAGGTCCACAGATTTCAATATACGATTTCGGTACACTTTGCTTCATCCACACTCAACACTCTCTTCATACAAGCTCGCTTATGACCTCGAATTCCTTACCCTAATAACTTTAGCAATTTGGTAAAGGGGTGTGCTCCTTGTTCTTCACCTACCGACCCTTTTATCCCCCATTTCAACCACAATGTAGATTTATTTTATTATTTGTCTTTCATCCATCCTCTCTATGTGCCCAAACCATCTAAGCATCCCTTTCTCAACTTTTGTCATGACACCTTCATTTAGTCTAATCCGCTCTCAAATTACTTCATTCATTATTCTATCAGTCAAAGTTACTCCATACATACTTTTTAACGCTCTCATTTCCACCGCATTCAGTCTGCTTTCATAACTCTTCTGCCAAACTCAACTTTCACTACCGTACATCAGAGTTAGAACAAGCACTCCCTGATGAACCGCCAGTCGGGCCTTTTTAGACACATTGACTGACTTTTCATAAAGGTAGTGCAGGGCTCCATTAACCTGATTCGCCTTTCACTCGCCTTTCAAAGTCATATTCACATTTTTCATCTCTTGTAAACAATATATATTTTACGATGTGACATTACTTTCTGTTGTACGATAAAGACCGTAAAATACAACGTGATCAAAATAAAAATACAAAATCTCTAAGAATAATTAGATTGTAGATATGTGAACCAACCTTCTATACCGATGCGTTACACAAAACCCTAACCCTTCGTGTTGAATGAGAATTTATGACTTCAGAACTGCCTCTTAAACTTATATCCCCAGCCGTTACGTTCAGGCAATAAAACAGATAACTTTACGATTTGTCTGTGATAGAATAAGGGTAGGGACATACTAGTCTATACAGAGAAGATCGTAAGAAACGTCTACTTTAACTTTTCTTTGGGTTTCCAGTGGCGGTGAAGTATTTGTGGGGTAACTTTGAATGATAGAATAAGAAATGAAGATATATGAGAGCGATATGTGTAAAAGAAGATCTTGTGACAAAAGTTGAGAGGTTTTTTTTTTTATGAGATGGAGGGCAAACGAGCAGGCGTGTCAAGTGATGAAAAGCAATCAGCACCGCTCATAGACATCCGCAGCGCCATAGGCAGTGCAGAAGCGTTGCCGACCTTTAAGGAAAGTGACATTATGGGTGTGAAATAGGAGGGGGAAGGGGGACGGGAGTGGTAGGGGGATGTTAGGCCTCAGGAACTCAGACCGCTCACCGGACGAAGCGCGGTAGCTAAGCTACCACTCAGACGCCGGTTTTCTGCGGGAGTGTGGTACTTCCCCGGGCGAGCCGGCCCATTCATGCTACAGACAAATAATATGCCATTCTTGACAAACTATTCGTCTGCACCGTGGCTCTACCACTTTGAAGTTTAGCTGGTTTGAGCACATAGAGAGGATGGATGAAAGACGACTGGCAATAGAAATTTACGTTGCGGATGTGGATGGAAGGGCCGGTAGGGGACGACCACGGTGACTGACATACTTGGACCAAATTACCGAAATTTTTAAGAAAAGACATGCTTGCTCATTGCCCTACTATAGCATAAAAATATATGTATGGCCTACAGATACTTGTTCCGAGTCTGGTTACTCCGCCAATTTGCACTGGACAAGCGTGATGGGTTAAAATTTCCATTCGTCCAGAAATGTAGAAGCCTGTGCTCAGCAGTGGGACATGTATGGGTTGTAGAAAAAATAGATAAATATAGATCAAGACAGAAACAACCGTTCCATCTATCTATCTACATAAACATCTATTATAGAAGTTACAGAGTATCAAGAACTTTCATTGTACGGCCAGTAACACAGTTTGAGGGACTACCGAGTGTTCGTCCAAGTTTAGATAGCTTTTAGTATAAACATTGGAAGTTGTACTGTTCACAATTCCAATTTACTCTACGCGTTTTGGGTCAAACTCTTATTTATCTTACATACATACATACATATAGTCACGCCTGTTTCCCGTAGGGGTAGGCGGAGACCACAGATCTCCATCCACTACGATTCCGGCACACCTTTCTTGCTCCCTCCACACTCATCCATCTTTTCATCCATCCTTGATCTCACAGCGAAACGGCTCTCCGTTAGTCGCTTCTCGCCCTCGTGGCGATCAGGACGTGACGGGTGGCTAACCACGCCGCCGTCATTTTAGTTTTTATTTAACAAATTAGGTATATTAAAATTTGTCACAGTAAATCCCACGAGCCGCAAGGGAGGATGGAGGTCAGCCCCAGCAGAGCCCCGCATGCTGAGGTAAGACACTATAGTACCAGGGGGAGCCCGATCCCGGGACGGTCGGCACCCTTGCTGACTTAAGTCGCCTCTAGCCACGCATCCATTGGCACGGCAGAACGTGGATTGGTGGAGAGGAAGGGAAAAGGATAAAGAAAAAAGCAGAGCAAGGGAAAGAAAAGATGGATTGAGACAGGATGATGATGATATGATACAACCGCAACGGAAGACAACTTCGTGAACAATCAGATCTTTTACTTAGCGAAGATATTTATTTATTAGGCACAAAACAAGTTACAGTATTAAAGAATAATATATAATATAAACTTGACAACGCCCGAACCTAAGTCTTTAAATTTGCGCACAGCGTGGCTACATTTTGACAATAGTATTATTTATTATGTAATAATGAAATACTATAAATTATAAAACAGATACAATTAAATGAAAAAAATATAAGAAATATAGAAATAAGTAGGATAACAATAATTTATAATTTTTATACTAATTATTAATGTGTGCTTTACTTGAAGAAGTCGATTTACGGGGAACTTGAATGAATCTTATCGAAAAAACGGCAGTCAACAACTCTCCACTTCACTTCACTATCAACAACACCAGTCATACACCACCACTTTTCAACATTGCACACGACATGTGTTTCGCCTCAACACGAACACGAGGCATCATCAGGTGTAATAGTCTCTACGGAAGACAACCGTTAAGTCACTTAACCATTACTTGAGTTGCTGACGGCCTTTTCTTCGGTAAGATTCAGTTCGAGTTCCCCGTAAATCCACTTCTTTTAGTAGAAAACACACATTATTATATTTCTGTTTTTGTTTGCTTATTGCGGATCTTAGATAAGTAAAATTTGTCCACATAGTAAAGTTCCTATGTTTTAAAATTCACTTTTATTGCTTTGAAATATATTCTTCCAGATTTCATATAAGCTTTCAATTCTGCCGATACCAAGATGTGAAAGGACAAATACGAGAGTACAGAAATATCTCGACACGTTCTTTGTTCGAAGAATAATGAAAGTGAGGAAGGATTTTTGAAAATCGCCGAATAAAGCGTTCAAAATGTGAATAAAATCGACGGACGGGAATTTTTCCTGAATACAATTTAAACATTTTTGTCTTCGAGCGTTGAAACATTTCCAATACGTACATGAGAATGTTATATATCTATTATGTATTTAAAGTGCATGAATGATACTATATTTTATTTTTAGAGGGAGAACAATTGGCTTAGGAGACCCCCCCCCCACGGAGTCAATTATTGTGTTTTTGTGTTATAAATATATCGACGCAAAAAAGCGAAAATGCAGTAAACCACAGGAGCCAAAAAACTTTAAAGATTGTATTTGATCACTCAAAAAAAAAACAGTTTGGATTGTTCGAAATGTTATTTATTATTGCTTATTGCTCATAGAGTTGTGAGACTCAGATCATTCCACGTATTATTATTTTTCATGGGATAGGAAGGCAAACGAGCAGGCGTGTCGCCTGATGGAAAGCAATCAACGCCGCCTATAAAGATCCGCAGTGCCATAGGCAGTGTAGTAGCGTTGCCGGCCTTAAAGAAAAGTGTCATTATGTAAGGGGTTGGGACAGGGGATGGGGATGGGAGAGGGAGGGCGAGTGTTGGACCTTCGAAACTCAACCGCTCACCGGACGAAGCGCGGTAGCTAAGCTACCACTCAGACGCCGGTTTTCTGCGGCAGTGTGGTACTTCCCCGGGCGAGCCGGCCCATTCATGCTTCTGACAAAGAATACGCCATTTTTGAAAAAGTATTCGCCTGCAGCGTGGCTCTACAATATCAATTCTTTTTTTTGATCCGCATATATAATAAAAAATTTTGACATCCGCGTCATTTACATAATTTTGGCTTTTATAAGTCGATATATGTATGATACACTATATATTATATCTTTCTCAGTTTACAATATGATTTATTCTGATTTGATTTTTGTGGATCATAGCAGAGTAATTTTTGACTGACGATCTTCATAATGGATTACCGCAAAGTAACGCCTAATTCTATTAATCGTGTAGGTATATTCTCATAGTTCTCTTATGTTGACCAGTTTTTCATTATTCCCTCACGACTTTTTGGATACGTAAGACGAGCTTAATGTATTGAATGGGAGTGTGTTTATTCAGGGTGATGGATTACCGGAAGGGAAAATCATATTAAGGTGATAAAAGGGAACAATTCAACCGACAAATGTCGCCTTACTGGAAGGTATCTTGTGGGCAAATTGGTATATTGAAGTGAACATAATAGAAGCGTGACTATCGAAAATAGATATCAAAATATGCCAACATATGACATATTATTTCTAGTGGTAGAGCCACGCTGCAGACGAATACTTTGTCAAGAATGGCATATTTGGCCGGCTCGCCCTTGGAAGTACCACACTCCCGCAGAAAACCGGCGTCTGAGTGGTAGCTTAGCTACCGCGCTTCGTCCGGTGAGCGGTCTGAGTTCCGGAGGTCCAACACCCTCCCCTCCCCTCACCCCTCCCCTCCCCTCCCCTCCCCTCCCCTCCCCTCCCCTCCCCTCCCCTCCCCTCCCCTCCCCTCCCCTCCCCTCCCCTCCCCCTCCCCTTCCCTTCCCATAATTTCACTTTCCTTTAAGGTCGGTAGCGCTTCCGCACTGCCTATGGCGTTGCGGATGTCTATGGGCCGCGTTGGTTGCTTTCCATCAGGTGACACGCCTGCTAGTTTGCCTTCCTATGCCATAAAAAAAAATATTCTTTAAGAAGTTTACACCGTTAATCTTTTTATTATAATAATATTAATTAATTATACAATATTATATATACTATTGAAAAGAAATTTACTTTCTATAGGGCGGCAAATGAGCAAGCGTGTTGCCTAATGAAACAGACATCGACCACATCATGGGCATTACAAATGCATTGCCAGCATTAAGTCATCCAAAGATATCAAATTCGTGCATTTTCAAAATGGTTATCAAAGACTTTCCCAAATGAAGTCATAAATATTAGCCTAAGACCTAACAAGCCCAGAGGCCTAATATATGCACTCTAACGCAAGATATAGAAGCCTCGATTCGTTGTCATAGAAAACTAATATCTGTGTAGCGTTGTTATTGCACTTTGTCCGATCACTCTCCCTCTATCATCAGTTTAATGTTCTGAAGGGTGGGCATTGTATATGGGGTGTTGATGTCGCGATTATCAATTTTCACCCACCATTTACTTCAAAAACCATAACTTTGTGTGTGGTATGAAAGCGATACCCCTTATAAGATTCCATTTACATTTATTTTATTTATAACAGTTTACAGGTGAAATTAGGTGGAGCATTGTAGGTCTCATAAAGCAGGCCCGTGCTGAGACCTTCAGATTTGGTCATTATTCAAATTTGGAATACATATATCTTCTAAGAGTGCCTCTCCGACTTGCGAAGGTTGGTATAGCCAATTCAGTAGAACTTTTCTCCTCCTTCGTGAGATGCACAGTTGTGGAGCACTGGCTATCCCCGTCCACATACTGACGGTCAAGCAAAAAACATAAACTTTTGCAGACCGTCAGTTGTATACCTGGATCATATCATGAGACATGACGGGAACAAGTTGCTGCAACTGATCATGATGGGAAAATTGCAGGCAAAAGACGAGTTGGTTGAAAAAGAAAGTCTTGGCTTCGTGTACAAAATGTGCCAGCAAGTGATGCTACTATCCTGTAAAAAGATGTAGTAATTTTATCCATTTTTCACATTTTATTTCTATATGTCTTGTAAAGAGATGATCTCGGGAACTCATTATATACTTTTCAGCCAATGTAATAAAAAAGCAGCTACCCAATGTGGGTTTTATTTTCATCGTAATTAGTTTCCTTGCTACAAATAACAAAAAAATGTTCAAAGTAACCTGTCTTCTTTCTCCTCTTCAGCTTCATTAATTCAAACTTAAGTAGTATACTTAATACGGAAATTGCGTGATATTTAATTAGGTTTTTGCGAAGATTATTTTTGTGCAGGTACAAATTATTGTTTTAATTGAGGAGAAGCTAACGAAAGAATTACTCTTATTACGTTTTTTAATAAATATTATGACAATTAAGAATTGTTGAAAATGAGTTCGTTCTCTTATATAATATAAATGTAATAATTTATGGAATTTAAGAAAAAAATCATCTATTATTTATATAACCAACTTTTAATTAACTAAAATTTGTTCATATATACACTGAGTCTTCTTTTTTGAGTCATATAATACCCATACAGCTGAAATCTGCCTGTTATAACTTGTTTTTAACGCGTTTGATTGTTAAGTAACATAGTGTCATACTTTATTTTATCTTCTATTTGAATTATCTAATTAATTATTGTTATAGAATGTCGGTCGAATTTCCGAGCATAGCCCGCTCTGTAGTTTTTTGAGCGTTTTAATATATAATTCATCCTACGGTTGTCTGGAAGAAATCCTTATTAGCGATAAGACCGCCATTTGTATATAAATATTACAATCAGTATTTGTATAACTTTGTTTTTGGTGTACAATAAAGAATATATCTATCTATTTATCTCTCTACCTGTCTATCTATCTATCTATCCATCCATCCATCCATCCATCCATCCATCCGTCCATCCATCTATCCGTCCATCCATCCATCCATCCGTCCATCCATCCATCCATCCGTCCATCCATCCGTCCGTCTATCCATCTATCCATCTATCCATTTATCCATCTATCCATCTATCCATCTATCCATCTATCCATCTATCCATCTATCCATCTATCCATCTATCCATCTATCCATCTATCCATCTATCCATCTATCCATCTATCTATCTATCTATCTATCTATCTATCTATCTATCTATCTATCTATCTATCTATCTATCTATCTATCTATCTATCTATCTATCTATCTATCTATCTATCTATCTATCTATCTATCTATCTATCTATCTACCTACCTACCTATCTATCTATCTATCTATCTATCTATCTATCTATCTATCTATCTATCTATCTATCTATCTATCTATCTATATATCTATATATCTATCTTTCTATCTTTCTATCAATATAGTTAATAATTAATATTTATTTTCACTTTGACATTAATTATATTAATAAAAAAAAGGTTTAACATTTACCATTGGATGCGTAATTACGGCTATGGCTCGGAATAAATGAAAGGGCGCACGGACTTTGATGGGGACAATCTATATAATCAGCTTTAGTTCTTTTTTTACTGTGCGCAACGTAGAGAAGCGTTATTCAGTAGAACCATTTATAGCGAGACTTTAGTTTCTTTAACTCGAGCGATAAGTAATACAGTAACCCCGTTGTAAAATGAAATAAGTTCTACTATGTTATAAATCACTACGATCACATTGGGCGGATACATGTAGAACGAATGGATGTCTTCAAAGCAACTACGACGTAGACCAAATAGGTTTGACAGCAGAAAAGGCCACGCAAAAGACCAAGTAGAGGCGGAACGACTGCATAGAAGACGTGGTGGCAATGGGAATATCTGAGCTATGGAGCCATGAATAATGAAATATGGGGAAGAATTGATGATAAGTTATAGTGCTAGTGGAAGTAAATGTTTGAACAGTTGGAAATTACTCAGCTAAGGAAGAAAGAAACGAACAGAAAAAAAAATATATTATTAGTTTGCGAAAAGAATTAGAAATTATATAATAGAATAGCTAATATAATTCTTCCTGAAACCTGTTAAATTGGAATAGGAAGACAAAACTGCAGGTATGTCACCCGATCGAAAGCAATCAACGCGGCCCATAGACATCAGCAATATTTTTCCGGCCTTTGAGATAAGAGTAGGCTTGTTTTAAGGTTCCAATGTCGCATCGCTTTAGAGGCGTGTCGCTTAATGGAAAACAATCAACGCTGCCTATAGAAATCTGTAACGCCATTAGCATTGAATGCGTTGCCAGCCTTTAGGATGTCAGTACGCTTATTTTTTGAAGGTTACGTCTTATCTTTTCTTTTTATGCGATAGGATGGCAAAGGAGCAGACGTGTCACCTGATGGAATTCAATCAACGCCAGCCATAGACATCCGCAGCGCCATAGGCAGTGCGGAAGCGTTGCGGACCTTTAAGTAAAGTTTCATTATAGGAATGGGAATGGGGGGAGGGGGGGTGTTGGGCCTCGGGAACTCAGCTGCTCACCGCACGACGTGCGGTAGCTAAGCTACCACTCAGACGCCGGTTTTCTGCGGGGTATGGGAGTACTTCACCAGACGAGCCGGCCCATTCATGCTGCAGATAAATATTATGCCATTCTTGACAATATATTCGTCTGCAGCGTGGCTCTACCGCTATCAGAATCGAATCGGAAATACCACTGAAGGCTATATTTATATATATATATATATATATATATATATATATATATATATATATATATATATATATATATATATATATATATATATATATATATATATATATATATATATATATATATATATATATATATATATATATATATATATATATATATATATATATATATATATATATATTCGGAAGATACGGACCTCTTTCACGTGTACTCTGTAACTAGATAGGGGTTTACAAAGGAGCGACATCACCGGCAATCAGTTTTTATAGCCGGACAGTTCTTTTTAGTACACAGAAACTTTTTCTTAGGCATGTTGCTGACCCGATCGTGAGTATTATTTTTCTATCTACAATAGTACTGTGTTTTCGAAGTACGAATATATTTTTCCTCTATTTTTACACGAACTCACTCTTTTAACCGCTTTGTCGTCGAAAACAAAATAACGAACACACATGAAATGTAACAAAATGAAATATGAGAATTTTAGAATGAAAAAACCTTTGTCTTTGTAGACATTCATGTAAGGCAAGAAGAGAGTGTTTAAATATATATTTATAGCTGTATATTATTAATCCACTAAACCCAACGGAAAAACACACATTATTAATTTTCTGTTATTGTTTTGCTTGTCGCGGATCTTAGCTAAGTAAAACTTTTGACTGTCGCAAAGTAACGCCTGACTCCATTAATAATAAATAAACGATTATGTAATAAGATACAAAGATATATTTATAAAGATAGATATTGTTTTTTGACAAGCTTTAATAATTCTTATTTACCATTACTAGACAGCTTTTAATAATTTATGTCAAACACGGACCTAATGGATAAATTTTAATATTTGATGTGGCATCCATTCAACGGATTCAATCAAAGTAAAACAGGGCATTTGAATGTATTTAGGGAAACCGCCAGTAAGTCTTAAGTAAGATTGCTTTCTCGTAGGCCCGAATGAAATGTCTGTTAATTATATTAGTCGAGAAGCTTTTGGCTTATGTAGAACAAAATATTATATATTTTTATATCAATATTAACCCTAATCAGTCGTAAGTCATGTCTCACGTGACTTACGACTGATTAGGTCGTACAGTACTTTATCGTTGCGGTCGTAAGTCACGTGGGAGGTGACAAGACGAGACATGTTGAAACTCGCTCTGTGTGAAATGCAGACACTATTGCCTCATTCGTTAAATATCCGTAACAGAGCAATTGACATCAAGGTGTGTCGGGATCGTAGCGGATGGAGATCTGTGGTCTCTGTCTAACCCTACAGGGAGACAGGCGTGGGGATATGTATGCATGTATGTATGATTTCTAATAACAAGTAAAAGTTTGAACAATCAGTAAATAGACGTGTCACCATCTTGTTGAAACCATGTGTGTGATTATGCGCAGGCTGTTCTTTCAATAGTGGCAAAAAGAATCAGTAAGTATGCTTTTACTGATTATTCGACCTATAATCCAAAACTGCCACAGGACACCCTATCTTCTTCTTATGGTCCTATGTCCCCGAGGTGGGACAGACGTTCACAGTGTTTTTGCATTGGGATCGGTCTTGAGCGACGCGCTTCATTTTATGTCACGTCAACCCAATGGACCGGACACTCTATATATATATATATATATATATATATATATATATATATATATATATATATATATATATATATATATATATATATATATATATATATATATATATATATATATATATATATATATATATATATATATATATATATATATATATATATAATATATTTTATCAATATCAATATCAGCCCGCGGCAGTCCCGAGCCTAACCTAGCCCGATCTTCCGCTACACGCATCCAGTCTCTGCCAGCCGCCTTGCGCAGATCGTCGCTCCATCTAGCAGGAGGGCGTCCCACACTACGTTTGCCGAGTCGCGGTCTCCACTCCAGCACTCGTCTACTCCAACGATTGTCGGTTCTCCGACAAACGTGTCCAGCCCATTGCCACTTAAGTCTGCTAACTTGAAGAGCAATGTCGGTGACTCTGGTTCTCCGGCGAATTTCTTCATTTCGAATTCTGTCCACCAGAGAAACCCCGAGCATAGCTCTCTCCATAGCCCTCTGAGCGACTTTGAGATTGGCGAGGAGACGGACTGTCAGTGTCCACGGCACCGTAAGAGAGTACGGGCAGGACGCACTGGTTGAAGACTTTTGTCTTCAGACTTTGTGGTATGGGCGACGAGAAGACTTGACGAATTATATAATATAGTTAAAGAATATTAATTAATAATACAAAATCAAATGTATTGTATGTCGGTCTTGAGCGACGCGCTTCACTTTATGTCAAGTCAACCCAATGGACCGAACACTATATATATATATATATATATATATATATATATATATATATATATATATATATATATATATATATATATATATATATATATATATATATATATATATATATATATATATCCCAATACATAATATAGTTAAAGAATATTAATTAATAATACAAAGTCAAATGTATTCGGTCTAACATATTGAGGTCAACAAAAGTTGATATCTTCCAGTGGACTTCATTAGAAGGGAAACGATATTATAGGAGACGGCAACAAGCCATTTGCGTCCAATCAGTATTGTGGTACCAGGGTAAGCGAAGAGCGGTAAAATTTCCATGATTTTTTTTATGCGATGAGGAAGGCAAACTAGCAGGCGAGTCACCTGATGGAAAGCAATCAACGCCGCCCATAGACTAGCGCTGTAGGCATTGTCGACCTCGTTATGGGAGAGGAAATGGGAGGAGGAGGGGTAGAGGGAGGGGGAGGGTGTTGGGCCTATGGAACTCGGCCGCTCACCGTAAAAATCGCGGTAGGTAAGCTAGATAATACATAAGCGTTCTTAATACCTCATATTATAAGATTCCGTTGATTTGAAGATGCACAGTCGAAGGTGGAGCTATGTCGGTCATACTTTGCATAGCTATTTGAATAATATTTCGAGTTAAGCTTTGACCTAGAATCCACAAAGCACAGGCCTGGAATCAAGGCTAGTGGCACTTTCTTATTATAAAAACTAAAGGCATCGCACGGAAGGCAAGGCAAGGCATCACAGCCGCGGGTGGGCCTTAACCTGGTTCAATGAATTTTTCCAGTCGGATCTTAGTTTGGCTTTTTCTCTCCAGCCCTTTACACCGATTGCCTTTAAGTCATCCTCGACTCCATCTAGCCATCTGAGCTTAGGCCTTCCGCGGCTTCTACGACCATCTGGTTTGCCGTCGAGTAGGCGTTTGGGAACTCTAACCTCGTCCATCCGTATTACGTTCTCAGCTCAACGAAGGCGTCCATTTTTGATGGTTTTGATGATGATGATGTATAGCTCATAAAACATCGTATGGAATTACTATTGTAAATCTTAAATAAGAAAAAAAAAACGCTTTCTCTTATGATTTGTACCACATAAAAATGTTCCCTGCGACATCATTATCTGCCCAACACAAGCGTGAGATTACGGCAGGATTATTTCATTATATTTTTTCCGTTACTTCTCTCCCGGTCTGCTTGCTGCCTCACGAATTTGACGGACTTCTTTTAATAGGAAACTTTTCCAATTTTATATTTTATGGATTTTTGTAAGCTTCCTTCCGTTCTTTACCTGCTTCTGTGACAAATATTCAACTATTTATGGAATGCACACGCAAGACGGAATAATGCATTGTTTGTAGATAGGTATAAAGGAATACAACGGAGAAAAGTATCTCTTCATCTTAGAAATTGAAGTGATAACGCTCAGGTCATGTTTGTCGAAGTAATAAATTATATTACGTACAAACACACATATCGTCACGCCTGTTTCCCGTAGGGGTAGGCAGAGACCACAGATCTCCATCTGCTACGATCTCGGCATACATTCCTTGCTTCCTCCACGCGAGCTTGTCGGTGAAGGATACTTGACCTGGCCTTTCTTAAATACTTCGGCGATTTGGTCAAGGTATGTTTTCCTTGGTATTACCCCACCAACCCTTGCATCCATATCCGCAACGTAAATTTCTTTTGCCAGTCGTTTATTATCCATCGTCTCTATGTGCCCAAATCCCTTGCTCAACTTTTGTCACATCGCTCTCTTATATCTTCATTCCTTATTACATCATTCAAATTACTCTAAAAGGGTTCCAATAAATCTATACACAACATTGTCAAAATCTATCTCGAGCTAAGGAGGTAAAAGCAAATTTATATTAAGACCAGGATTTGCATGTATAATTACATAGAACGTATATCTTTAAATGTCCCATACTAATATATTTTTGAATAAATTTTAATAAACACAATTTTGTCAACAACCTCACTTGAAAATATTTAAATATATTCATTAAATGGCGAACTCTACGTACATAGGCAGGTCACACACGTCAGGAAATTGATATTTAATAGTAAGTTTGAGGGTAGGTTTGAATAATTCATCGGATAGATTTAAAGGGTTGGAACCTATAATTTTATTCCGTCTAAATTGGTGGCGGGCGCATGAATAAATAAAACTGGTTTTACTCATTAAACTATCTGACCCCTATGATTTTATATCGCGTGTCACAAATTTAATTGTATTGTGTGAGAGGAATATATAATTCTAGCTTTTGCCCGCGGCTTCGCTCACGTGGAATTTGGTCAACCACATTAAATTTCGTGACAGATCATTTTAAATAAATATATTTTTTTTTTACTTAATTTATGGTTCACAATTTTAATCATAGTGGTTCCACATAAAAGATATATGCTGTCGCGGACTTTTATTTAGAACTATTCAAGACAAACAATCCTACGGTACATCATCTTTGTGAAATTCCAATGGTTTAGGCAGCGTACGCCAAGATAGCTCTCAGAGGCCACATTTTTTTCCGACTTAATTGACATGTATCGTTATATTACGACCAAAATTACACAAAATCATTACAAATTGTAGCCTATATGTTATTTCGATGTATAACCTATATGACTGTAAAGTTTCATCCAAATCCATCCAGTAGTTTTTTCGTGAAACAGTAAGAAACATACATCCATACTCACAAACTTTCGCATTTATAATATTAAACTAGTAGGAAGTAGGATATGGCTATTTTATCGTATAAAAATATATATCTACATATAATACTAGTTCCATATTTCATTAATTATTCCATTATTATTATTTCATTATTATTCCATTAATCAGTTAAATTTGAACTTAATTGGATGCTCAGTTGGCGTGTAAATGATGCGGTACTCGAGAACCTCTCTCTCATCTTGCGTGTAATTTTTAATTAATTCTAGGTGATATACCATGCTTAGATGGTTTGGGCACATAGAGAGGATGGATGAAAGACAACTGGCAAAAGAAATTTACGTGTCAGTTTTGTATGGAAGGGTCGTAGGGGAAGACCAAGGAAAACATACCTTGACTAAATTGCCGAAGCTCTTAAGAAAGGCCAGGTCAAATGTACCCTTAACCGACGAGCTTGTATGGAAAGAGTTATGAGTGTGGATGAAGCAATTGGAGGGAAGTGTGCCGTGATCGTAGAAGATGGAGATCTGTGGACTCTGTCTACCCCTGTGGGAAATAAGCGTGATGATATATATGTATGATATTCCATACTCTTAATTTTTTTTTATTAATAAAATAAGAAGGCATATGAGTAGGCGTGTCGCCTGACGGAAAGCAATATTTTTTTACTATATATTATATCATAATGACGACCTAATAAGTCCACTGCCAAGTGGCTATGTAGCGAAGCTACTGTTCAGGGGTTCATGATAATCGATTTGATTCTCGTATGGGGTTAATATATGACCTAGAAATATTTATTTCGCGTTTAGATGGTGAAATTGCGGTCGAAATGATTCGAGATGCTCTCCGTTGAATGCGGTCAAGTGGAAGAAGCTAGTACTGCTCGCTTTGATGGACATTATCAGAGCAATTACTCAGTACTCGATCTTCTATACGCGGGGTACTGGACAAAAACGCCCAGATATGCTTGCTCAATCATACAGCACACAAAAATTTGTCAAAATTTGTGAAGGAACTTTTTTATTCTTCTTCCTCTTCTTTTGATGCTTCTTCGACTTGTCTATTTATATATATATAACAACTATGTCTATTTTTATAAAGGCGAAACAGTTTGGCAGAAAATTCTATCCGTATTCATTTTCTGGTATTGTGTAACTAAGTCCTTTCTTCGATCAAACCGTCTATTACCAGCGACTTTTATACTATTTGTCATTTATATTCTGTGTTCGTTCAAAAATAACGATACAAAGTAGCATCCTTCAAGTTCGAAAAATAAAAGTTAACTTCTTTATACAAATGAACATGTAAAAGAAATGCTTTCGTTACAAACACGCGCTGCTCGATAAAAGAGAAATGTTTCAAAGTTTCTAAAAGAACGCAGTTCTCAAAGACAATAAAGAACAAATACACTCTTGTGTCGATTTTGTACGAATAACTATTCCTTAGAGATTCACTATCCTATAACGGCTAGATATGCTTCATTTGTTTTCGATAACACATCATCCAAAACTTACACAAGATATTTTTTGTATCTGATCTATTTCTATTTTAAGAATTCTATTATTATTTAAATGGGAAACTAAAGAAGACTACTTCTACGCTGCTACTATGATCCAACGTATTTCTTGGCCTCCGATATGAGAATTAGCCCTTTACCTTGGTAGAGCCACGATGCAAACGAATACTTTGTCAAGAATGGCATAAAATTTGTCTGTAGCATGAATGGGCCGGCTCGCCGGGGTAAGTACCACACTCCCGCAGAAAACCTGCGTCTTAGTGGTAGCTTACCTGCCGCGCTTTGTACAGTGAGCGGTTGAGTCCCGGAGGTCCAAAACCCTCCCCTTCCCCCTCCCGTTCCCACTCCCGTAATGACACTTTCCGTAAAGGTCGCCGACGCTTCTCCACTGCTTATAGCGCTGCGGGAGTCTATGGGCGGCGTTGATTGCTTTCCATCAGGTGACACGCCTGCTCGTTTGCCTTCCTATCCAATAACAAAAAAGTCACGATGTTGGGTTGCCGCAACTACGACCCAATGTGTCTTTGTCTCTGAAACGAGAACTCGCCAATGTTTACGAATAAAATTAATATTTAACTTTAAGCTTATTATTTTCATAAAACCAAGTTACCTAACGATCTGCTGTAGAGAACGAAAGTATGCTTTGATGAGTTCCATTTGAAATATAATTTGAAAGCAAGTGAAGCGAAGTGAAAGGTGAAGTGCACTTGAGTAAGCCTCGCTTCTACATACTTGTGCGTACACTAGGAGTATGACCTTCGTGTATTTTCATATTAGGGTTTGGGCACTCCTTTAAAATATCTACAGGAGGCGGGTAATTTTAAAAGTCTATTTATTTATCATTAACAATACATATGTCTACATTATGAGTTGCCGGTGGATCCCGAACTGGGCGATTGCCCCTATCTCGGGATCCAAACAGTAATTATCAATCTTGACTACGTATCTTTTGGTAGTGGCAGACGAATACTTTGTCAAGAATGGCATATTATTTGTCTGTAGCATAAAAGGGCCGGTTGGCCTGGGGAAGTGCTACACTCGTGCAGAAAATCGACGTCTGAGTGGTAGCTTAACTACTGCGCTTCGTACGGTGAGCGGTTGAGTTCCGGAGGACCAACACCCTCCACCTTCTTTACGTGTCATCTCCATCCCGGATGTGGGCGACCGTTTGTCTGTATTAAGTTCTATCTTCTGTCAGGGGAATCAATTTTTTTTCTACCTTCAACCAGTCTTATATTTTTGTCCATATAATCCTTCTTCTACCGCGACCTCTTCTAGCTTCAATTCTGCCGTCAATAATTTCTTTTAATGAACTGTATTTCTCGTTTCTATAAATATGTCCGAATTATGCTGCTTTTTGATCGTTGTAACCTCTTCTAAATTCTTGTTTATTAATTCCACAACCCTTCCATTGGTAATTCTATCTGTACGTTTAATTTAATTCATTCTCCAGTACATTTTAAGATATGGAGTCTCTTATGGTCCTATGTATGTGGGGCAGAGGGCGTCCACAGTGTTTCTCCATTACGATCGGTATTGAGCGACGCGCTTCACTTCAGGCTACGTCAGCCCGGTGGATTTCATCTCGGCCGCTACGGAGCGCTTCCAGGTGTGTTTGGGTCGGCCTCGCTTCCCCTTCCCTTGAGGAGTCCAATCCAGAACGATATGGTGTACCGGTGCTATATTCACGACATTGACATTAAAAACTTAATAAATGGGTGCCTCATGATATGATTGACTTGCAAACAGTAATGCGTGTTAAAACTTGCCTAATATTCTAGTTTCAGAGTAGTGGTACTATCTGAAATAAATGGACCATCAATGAGAGCAATAAAATGCGGTTCTGAAAAAGCTTTCTTGTAATTTATTATAAGAAATAGGGACTGGAATATCTAGAAGTTATTTTCCGCAGCGCATGATAAATGGCTGTGTGGGATCGAGTTATATGAAGTCGATTTTTCTTTTCGCTTCACTTTTATTTTTAAAAGGAGGCTGTATATACCGTTCAATACTGAACTATTCGTATTAATCCAACAGGTGAGGTTATCTAGTGGTAACATCGGATGAGAAAACACAGAGTAAAATTTCTGTCTGAAAAGCTACATTCA